>SEYY01000953.1:78181-85681 GCA_009176605.1 Armadillidium nasatum
TAAAGTACTAGAATTTTGCATGTCTATCATGGCTTGTTTACACATTCAGATAAAGAATTAAAAAAAAAAAAAAAAATTATAATAATTCTTCTTTATTATAAAATTGTTAAATATACTAATAAAATGGGAATTTTTACAAATATAGTTTTTCAATTTCATCACATTGTCATTGTTAGATTTAATGTACAACATAGTCATCATCATTATAAACTTCTTATTCGTCCCATCAGTAATAGTATATATATATATATATATATATATATATATATATATATATATATATATAATATATATATATATATATATATATATATATATATATATATATATATATATATATATAATTTGAGGGTGGACTGAAAAGTAATCCCTACACTGTAATAACCTACACTGCTGATAAGGTAATGAAACAAAGACTGAAAGAAAGTCAAAGTTTATTCAATTAATTTGTATTTTTATTTTTGTACTAATCTCCTTGAACATCAGTACATTTCTACAAATGTTGAACCAATTCCTAAAACCAGTTGAAAAGAAGTTTGTAATCTATTTTCTGGAACCAATTTCTTACTGCTTTCTACTCCTCATCTGAACCATATCTCACTTCCCAGAGACTCTCCTTAAACGTTGGAAATAAGTGAAAATCACTTGGGGCTAGATCAGTATTGTAGGGTGGGTGATCAATCACCTCGAAACTTCTGTCGTGTGGGCACTGCAATGTGGTTGATCATTGTTTTGATGCATGAGGAAAACATTATGGTTTTGTCAATTTCTGGAAAGTATCACAATAACGATGGGAGTTTACAGTTGTACCCTTCTGCAGATATTACGAATAGACGAGGCCCTCCTCATCCCAGAATGCTGAGGGTTGAATCTTAAACTATGTGTTCCAGTTGAGCTTGGGTGTCTGGATTAAATAGACTTTTTATTCCTGGATCACATTGGTGACCACGTTTTCTCTCCCATTACAATGTTTTGAAGAAATTGATTGTCCTTTCAATGATTACAGTTTAGAATTAATTAGCAATATTAACCCATTGTTTCCTCATGTCTTCTGTCAGCTGCCTTGGCACCCAATGCTAACAAATTTTTTGATATTTAATTTGCAATTACTGCTTGAACACACACTTTCAAAATTGCAAGCATGGAAGGAATTTTGGACTGTTTAATTTGTTGATTTTCTTGAATAATGTCATTAACGCGAGCATCATGTTGGTCAGTGGTCACTGTAATGTGATAAACATTTCTTGGAGTAACATGAATTGATATTTCACCATTATTAGAAAATCTTTTTACGGTTCCATTGATGAACATTATTAGCATTCATTGTGTACATACCATACACCAGTAGAAAATGACAATGAACTACAGCTGCATTCTGTACATCTCTGAAATGCAAAAATTCAATCACTACAAGTTAACTTCAACAAAGTATCACCATTAGCTTCTATTTTTCTATCACTGCACATCAATAAAACCAAACAACTATACCATTCGTGTGTCAGATATATTCTACAAGCTTCAATCTTTCAAACACAGGTCTGAGCATGTTTATATGTTTCCATTGCTTAGCAATGCTTCAGCAGGCATTATTTTTCAGCTCACCTGCGTGTATATATATATATATATATATATATATATATATATATATATATATATATATATATATATATATATATATATATATATATATATATATATATATATATATATATATATATATATATATATATATATATATATATATATATATATATATATATATATATATATATATATATATATATATATATATATATATATATATATATTATATTTATTTATTTATTTCAAAAAAATATTTTTTTTAACATCTCTTCCGGTAGGCAAAGCCTGGAGAATTACCAATTTCCACTGGAGTTAGAAAAACAAATCCTGGTCATTAAAGTCCGACATGTCCTGATACATTACATTTGAAAGTGCAAGTCAAATAAAGTTGGAAAAACGACAAAGGGAGTGTGTTTCAGACTTTACCAATAGAGTACATGTAAGTTCTAGTGTAGTGGTTAAGTCTGGGGTCAGAGAGTTGAACAGAGAAAGGATGAGAATTTGTGGAGAGGCATGTCGCACAAGCTCATATCAGTGGAGGAAGTTAATGATGGGAGAGTTCAGAAGAGCAGTGTCCATTGCAATAGTAATAGTATAGAGAGAGTGACGCAACAATTCAACAGCAGAAAAAGACTGGAGAGAGTTAGTGAGAGCAGGAAAGTTGATTAGATCAAAAGCCTTAAACTTCACCTTCTCAAGGAGAGCTGTATGAGTGGAACCACCCCAAATGTGTGAGGTCTACTCCATACAGGGGCAGATAACACCCCTATAGAGAGCAAGCAACTGGGGTGGTAGGAAGAAATTCTGAAGGTGCCTCAGAACACTTAACCTCTTAGAAGTTTGTGTAGAATGAGAATGTAATCTTTCCAAAAAAGATTGCAAGAAAAAAAAACAGCTGAGAATATTAAGAACAGATGAAGGTTTGAGTTTTGTGTTTTTGAAGAAGATATCATAGTTGTGTGAAAGATTGTTTCGAGTAGAGAGATGGATGAATTGAGTTTTTGAGTCATTGAAAACATCCATGTTTTCTTTGCCCCAATTTGAAATATGTGAAAGTTCAGAAGTTGGTTGCTTTAAGGCTACCCTCCTTGCATCTATTAACTGCTGTTGGGAGAGATGTCTTTCAAAATTGAAGGAGTGATGAAGGGTGAAGTCATCAGCATAGGAGTGGATAGGAGATGAAATAATAGAGAGAAGGTCATTAATTTAAATTAGAAGAAGTGTTGAGGATAGGACAGATCCTTGAGGAACACCACTATTAATAGATTTAAAGGAAGAATGGTGGCTGTCTACAACAACTGCTATAGAACATCCAGAAGAGAAATCAGGGAGAAGGAGAGATACAGAAAGAGGGAAGTTTAGAAATTAAAGCTTTGTGCTAGACTCTATCAAAGGCTTTCAATATGTCCAGCATGGCAGCAAAAGATTACCTGAAATGCTGAAGAGTGGAGAATTAAGAGTCAGAGAGAAGGGAAAGAAGATTACCAGTAGAGGGTTTTTATGAAAGCCATATTGGCGATCAGAGATAAGATTTGAAGAATTGAGATGTTTCCAAATCTTCCTGTTAAGGATACATTCAAAAACTTAAGAGAGAACAAAGGTAAAAGAAATGGGACGGTAATTGGATGGTTGAGAAAGATCTCACTTCTTGGCACTGGCTGAATGAGCACACATTTCCAGCAAGAAGGAAAGACTGAAGTAGAAAGACAGTTGTTCTATATATATATATATATATATATATATATATATATATATATATATATATATATATATATATATATATATATATATATATATATATATATATATATATATATATATATATATATATATATATATATATACCTTTTTTTTTTTTTACCTTCTCACCCCCTGACCACCCCCTGTTGAGGCGGCCACACTTCGCTAATGAAGCCTCCCGCCGCAGACGGTCTCGTCCAGAGATCTTTCAAAGAAGTGATGCCCCAGAAGATTTTGGGGCGAGAGTTGGAAGGGACAGTCTAAAAGAAAGTGTTTCCACGGTCTCCGGGGCCATTTTGCATCTGGTACAAGTGGGAGATGTTGCCTGGTTTAGATTGAAATTGTGTTTGTAATGTTGTAAGTTTGGGTGGTGCCCGCATCTCAATCTTGCTAGTGAGATTTGTAAGTGTCTTGGGAGGTTGTTGGAGTTGGTGTTTATTTCGGGAGGGGTGCTTCGTTAAGGATGCTGTTTGGAGGTCTGTTGATCATATATGAATGTGTTAGTTGAGTGTGTATATGTTTGGTTGTTGTGGTATTGGGGGGAGGAGGGGGTATGTGATTTAGGATCTGTTTGTAAAAGGCGCCGGTGGACGATGGAGGCTGTGTTAGTCTCTGTGGGGTAGGTTGTAGGAGAGTATTGTGACATGGGTGTGTGGGTAGACGTGTTTTTGCGTAAAATTGGGTGCCTATCATTTCGAGGTGATTCCTTATAGGTAGTATCTTGGTTTCGTTATGTAGGTGTTGTTGAGGGGTTGTGCGTGTGCAGCCGGTGATGGTGCGAAGGGCTTTATTTTGCGTTATTTGGAGTGTCGTTAAGTTTTTGTCGGAGAGCAGAGGGTGCCAGACAGGGGAGGCGTAGTTAATGGTGGGGCGTATAAATTGCTTGTAGATAGCAATTGAGGTTTGTATGTTGTTGTTTATGTCTGTGTTGGCCACTGTTTTGAGGATGTTGAGTTTTCTGTTTGCGGCTGATGTGGTATTTTGAATGTGCTTGGAGAAAGTGAGGTGAGTGTCAAATGTTAGGCCGAGAATCTTTGGGGTTTTGTTGAAGGGGTATGGGGGTGTTGTTTAGTAGGACTTGTGGGTGGGTGTTGGATATGTGTTTGTCTGTTGTTATGAGGGTTATGGAGGATTTGTTTGGGGATGCCGTCATCCTGTTTTCTACTAGCCAAGTTTGGAGTTGTGTTATGTAGTCTTGTGTGAGAAATGTTGCAGTGGTGAGGTCTTTGTGAGTGGTGGTAATAGTTATGTCGTCGGCGTATGATATTATGCGGGTGAAAGTTGTTTGGGGTTGAGGGAGGTCTGCTGTGTACAGGTTGAATAGAGTGGGGGAGAGTATGGCTCCTTGGGGAACTCCGTTTCTTAAGTTGATGGTACGTGATTTATGGCCGTTTTGTTGTATTTGGGCGGTTCTTCCTGATAGGAAGTTGGTTAGCCATTTCTTAGTGTTTGTTGGGATGTTGGATTGGAGGATTTTATGGATAAGATTATGTTTCGGGACAGTATCGAAGGCTTTGTTTATGTCAATTGCTATTAGTATAGTTTTGTGATAAGGCTTATGGTTTAGTCCGTTTATTATAGGTTGGATGACGTTGGTAAGTGCAGTGGTGGTGGAGTGGTTGGGTTTGAACCCGTGTTGGAAGTTTTGTTGTGGGATGAATTGGAGGATAGAATTTAGGATTAGTTTTTCAAGAAGTTTTGAGATGGTGGATAAAAGGGAGATTGGGCGGTAGGAGGAGGGGTTTGAAGGGTCTTTGCCAGGTTTTAGTTTAGGGATGATTAATGCTTTTTTCCATTGGGGGGGGATATAGTTGAGTTGGATGGATTTGTTGAAGATGGAGGTTATGTATGTGATTGTGTGGATGGATAGGTGTTTTAGGTGAATATTTGATATGTTGTCTGGTCCTGTTGCTGGAGAGTTTTTGATAGTTTTAATGGTGTTTTGAGTGTTTGTGGGTGTGATGGCGTTTAAGTTGTTTTGGTTGTTGCGTAGCTTTTTCAGTTTTTTATTATTTTCCTGTTTTGTGGGTGGGTAGGTAAGCTACTTTGCTTAGCGAAGTGTGTGGCCAGTAGGTTGATGTGTTGTTTGGGAGTTAATGGGGTTTGTGTAATGGGATTGGTTGGAGTTTCGTGAGTGTGGAGAGGGTTGTTTTTTGCGTTGTGGATTGTGTGGATTGTTTTCCAGACTCTTTTGCTGTTTGTGTTGTCCTAAGTTTTTGATGAGGAAGTTTTGGTAGTTGTTGGTTGTGTGAGTTTTTATTAGGGTCGATATTTGATTGTTAAGGGTTTCTATTTGAGTTTTGGTGAGTTGAGTGGGGTTGTTTTGGCGTTTTAGTGCGTTCCTTTGTTTTATGAGAGAAGTGATTTCGGGGGAGAGGTTTAGGTTCGTATTTTTTAATGTGGCCTTTAGGGATGTAGATGTTGGCTGCTTTCTGGATTGTGTGGGTGAGATGATTAATTGCTGATTTGAGGGAGGATATGTTTGTAATTTCGTTTGTTGTGAGGTTTTCGTCTATGTAATTGGAGAAACCGGTCCAGTCTGCTTTTTTGTAGTTGGTAAATGTGGTTTTAGATTTGTGAGTGGGTTTGTTTTTGATGTGGTATTTTATAATTATTGGTAGGTGGTCGGAGTTTAGATCGGTTTCTGTGGTCCATTGTAGAAGGGGTGAATGTTTGAGGAGCAAAAGGTGATGTCTGGTGATGTGGGGGATTGATTGGATTGCGGGGGGATTCTGGTATGGAGGTTTTTGTCGTTAAGTATGTTGAGATGTTCCAAGTGTTCGATGATGTGTGTTCCTCTTTGGTCGGAGGCTTGGTTTTTGTACCAGGTCGGGTGGTGAGCATTGAAGTCTCCGCATAATAAGAGATTAGGAAGGTTTGTTATTGTAGAGAGGTTAGGTGAGTAGTTTGATGGACAGTGTGTGGATGTATGGTGTGGTATGTATAGGTTTACTACTAAATTGTGCGTAGTTTTGTTTATTTCTATTGAGAAGGTTTGAATTTTAGATATGTTGTCAGATTGTGTGATTGCATGTTGAGAGGATGTGTTGGAGTAATTTATAGAGTTGTGGATGAGAGTTAATAGTTTGTGATGGTTGGGTTTGTGTTGGGAGTAGATGGAGTCGTATTTGTAGAAAGTAGGGGGGAGTATATATATATATATATATATATATATATATATATATATATATATATATATATATATATATATATATATATATATATATATATATATATATATATATATATATATATATATATATATATATATATTTTTTCTTTTTATACCCCTATTTGAAGCTTAAATTAGTAATTAGGCACTTTTATTCACTATATGAGGTAAAACATTTTAAAAAATTAGATAAGACAACTGTTGAGCTTTCGTGCTCATCACTCGGGACACTTCTTCAGGACCCTTCGAGTGAGTGATGAGCACGAAAGCTCGACAGTTGTCTTAACTAATTTTTAAAAATGTTTTACCTCATATAGTGAATAAAAGTTTCTAATTATTAATTTAAGCTTCAAACAGGGGTATAAAAGGAATAAATATATACATTTACAGTTCTAAAAATAGATATATATATATATATATATATATATATATATATATATATATATATATATATATATATATATATATATATATATATATATATATATATATATATATATATATATATATATATATATATATATATATTGAAAGTAAAGGGTATCAATCTCCCCACATTTAGATAATCTGGAAAAATGTGGGAGCCTAAGTTTGACCCTGCAGACAAAGTTTCTGTTGTGCATTGTAAAACTATAATGTCAGCTTTATGCTCTCTGATCTTCGTTTTTAATTTTATTTTGTTTTGTTTTTAAAGCACACCAAATTTAGATACTCTCTCATTATTTTTTTCTTTGAAACCTTTCACCTTCCTGTAAGTGGAGCAAAGTAGTATTTCTGATTAGTGTCATGAAATTCCAATAGACATGTAGCAAAGATTCAATAATTTGTAGCCCTTCCAATGAGCTTTGTCAGAATTTTAATGGCCTTTTTAATCTCCAAAACCTTCTTGATAGAATACAGAGAACTGACTAATTTCAAAATTATGCAGACTTTTCATAGGCATAGGAGGAATACTACGGGAGAGTTCAGAAGAGTATTTTCAATTGTAATGGCAATAGTATATA
>SEYY01000953.1:90681-98181 GCA_009176605.1 Armadillidium nasatum
TAGAAAACTTCCTCTCATCGAATAGGGCAATGCCCGTGAGATGTGAACTTTTTATTTAAGAAAAAAAATAAAAAATAAAAAATAAAAAAATATTCTTCCCCTCAATTTCATGCTCACTGAGAACCTCCTACAGTTTACTCCTCTCCACCCTATCATAAGCTTTTTCCAGATCCATAAAATACATATACAAATCCTTCCCTTTATCTCTATTTTTCTCTTAAATCATTCTTAAAGTGAAAACCTCATCCGTACACTCCCTGCCTTCCCTAAATCCCCCTTGTTCCTCATCTATCAACCCATTCATCCCTATCCTTCCCTTTAAAATTCTACCATATACTTACCCCATTACTCTCAGCAAACTAATCCTCCTATAACTCTCACTCAAATTTTTCACCCTTTCCTTTATATAATCTTGAGGCACCTTTCCCAATACCCAACATGAACAACCTTGTCAACTATTTTATTACACTCACCTCACTCCTCCTTCCAACAACATCTCTCCACTTATCTCATCCAAACCAGACAATTTACCCTTCTTCACTTTCCTCAGTACTTTACCTTTTTCTTCTACCAAAATCTCCCCTTTCTCCCTCCGTCACTTCATCTTCACTTTTTGCCTCACTCACATTTAGCAGCCTGTTAAAGTATTCCTTCCATCTTGCCCCAACTTCTTCTACCTGTATTATTTCACCATCTGTTCCCTTTATCCCCCCTCTCATTACCTCCCCCTTATTTCTTACCTTATTCACTTCCTTCCAAAACATCTTACTCCTTTCTCTAAACCCTTCCATTATCTTATTACTCCAGTTCTCATCTGCTCTCTCCTTTGCCCTTTTTTCTTCCCTCTTGACTCTCCACTTCTTATTCTTGTAAATCTCCCAATCTCCCAATCTTGTAGTACCCAGATATTTTACAAAAGCATCCTTCTTTTCTTTGACTGCAATTTTCACCTTCTCACACCACCATTCACTTCCCTTTCTTTTACTCTTCCCACACACATTTCTCACACTTTCCACCATACTCTCCCTAAAACCTGCATCACTCATCATCTTCCAATCGCCCAATCATACTCCTTCTCACCCCCTCCCAATTTAAATTTAACTCTCTTCAAAACTTTTCCCACTTTCCTATCCTCCAGTCTTTCTACTCTCACAATCTTCGCTTCTCTCTTTACATTCCCAATCTTCCTCCAGCCTCCCCTCACTCAAATTCTAGCCAACACCAAATAATGGTTCGAAATTTGTCTAGCTGCCCCTCTAAATACATTCACGTCTAGTAACCTATCTCTTATATATATATATATATATATATATATATATATATATATATATATATATATTATATATATATATATATATATATATATATATATATATATATATATATAGTGGAACTCCAATATTCGTCATTAATCCGTTCCTGAGGGGATGACGAATATCGAAAAAGACGAATATCGAATAATTTTTTCCCATAGGAATTAACTAAAAATGGATTAATTCGTTCCCAGCCTCGAATTTTGCCTATCTATTCTTTAACAAAAAAAAAATATTTCAGTCTAGAATCCATCTCCGAAATCATTTCAAACACTGTACAATTTAACTACAGTACATATTAAACAGCGTACTGCCATAAATAATACGTAATACGCACTGTGTAGGCCTACATAAACGCTAAACACACAAAATTTTAAAAAGAAATTTACCTTTTGGATGAGAAAAACAATGATTGTTATTAAGAGTTTTTATTTTTAAGGTTATAGGCTTTCGTAGGTAGGACGAATATTGATTTTTCGACGAATATCAAAAAAAATTACAGGGCGAATATCGGAAAAGACGAATACTGGGTGGGACGAATATTGGAGAGTCCACTGTATATATATATATTATATATATATATATATATATATATATATATATATATATATATATATATATATATATATATATATATATATATATATATATATATATATATATATATATATATATATATATATATATATATATAATATATATATATTATATATATATATATATATATATATATACTGAGGGTTAAATAAGTAGATTTGTATTTCAGGCTGGCACAGAGGATCTTGTAAGTAGTAAACAAAAATACTGGATGAGCATTTGCATGTACTTAGTTATAAATAAATCTTGCACATCTCATTTTCATTTTTGTTTTTCTTTATGCTGTAGAAATAATGTTTAAAAACATTTTAAAATTTCGGAGTTAGTTTTATTCATTAGTATTTTTTTAATTTTGTAATATTTTTGATTGTTGCTAAAATATAATGGAATACAGTTTAAGATGTTTATCTTTTGCATTTGCATAAAATTAATTTTGCTTTAAATGTTGTGGTTGTTGTCCTTTATGCAAGTAAATTGATGTTTAAAATTTAACCGCCTAATAGAAAGAACTTTTTTTTTCCATATTATTATTATATATTGAATTATTAATATAGATAGAATCCTGTTCTATTTCTGTTTTACAAATAAACCTATTGGGCAATTCCAGCACAAGCGTTCTTAAGGGATGGTGGGATAAAATTTTAATTTTGATGAAATTTGGTGTATGGGATTATTTGGCCTAGAAAATCCGATTTTCCAAGTTTTAGTTCAATCCGGAAAGTACTTTTTGAGATATGAGGTCATGAAGGTCAAATATGAAGGTCACACCCACTTTGGTAAATTAACCATAATGTGGCAAACATTTGATGCAATAAGGACGCATTATATATCATTGAAAAGGGAAAGAGCTGTAGAATTCAAATATGGCCCTATTTTTTTCATTTTATGAAAATTAGTAATTATAATTATTAAATGACCTTGACCTTTCACTCACAAGCCAATAAAAAAAAAAATTCTTTTTTTTTATTTCAGATTATGAAAGATAAACATATTTTACATAAATAAAACTAATAAAATCTTTGGGGTTAAAACTGCAAATAACTTTTAAATATTATTTTATTTTTCACTAGGGGAGAATTGTCTAATCTAATGAAATTTTTTTCCCCAATTTCTCTCCATTGGAAAAATTTCATAATGTGTTTCAAATAAAACATGTTTTTCTTTATCTGACGCTAGAGCACTTGTTTTTTATTATTATAAGAAAGCAGTGATAATCCTTTTTTTTAGAGATAAATCTGTAAAAAATGTATTAGTGCAGTTTTTTATAATTATTATTTTTTTTAATTTTCAGAAAACTTTAAATATTTTTTTTTTATAAATTGCAATATACACTTATTTATAACTATTTTTTAACATGGTGCTTAATTACTGTATCAATCCATTCAAAAAACACAAAAAGAAAATATCTAAAAATCTCAGACCTGTAACTAAAGCACTGTAAGATCTAATACAGGGGAAAATAAAGTGCAATCAGTTAATATGTGATGTGTGTAGAAAATTTATTCAGAAGGATCCTAATAAATGTTTGAGTGCTCTACCAGTAGAAGAAGCATTAAAAAATGACTATGAATTAACAACCTCATCCACTAGTAGTGCCATTAGTTCTTTTGTTGAAGAAGAGAAGTTGGTTAATGTTGAGAAAATATTAGATTTAAGTGGAGTGACTCTAGTAAAGAAAGGTATGATAGATGTATTACTTTAATAATTTGTGAAAATAGCATATTTTTTTATGATTTGTAAACATATTTCTTCTTATGTTAGAAAACTAATTTTGTCACATTTGCTTACAATAGTTAATATAATACAATAAATGAATCTTGTTAAGAGAATTGTCCATAAACAAGCAAATCATAAGTACTAGAAAATGTATTAATTTAAAAAAGTTTGTGGTAACTTGCAAATTGCTCAATATATTCTGGGGTCATTTTAACATTGTGGAGGTCTGTGGTCGGAACACCCATAACATGTGCAATAAGAGTAATGTTGTATTTCCATGCTCACGGACTTCTACCCACATACGGCAGGGATGTTAGAACATCTCGGAGTATATTTTAAGTTACCATATATATACTCCCTGCATGGGTCAAATTGTAATTTATCACAGTTTTTTTTAAATATATTTTTTCTACCACTATTTGCCTGCTTAATAACAATTCTCTTAACAAGGTCAACAACACTTTGTTAATGTATGGCTATATTCTAGCACATTTGGGAATAAAACAGACACAAAAAAGGAAGAAGAGAAACTACAAGCTGTCTTGACAACTGTTAAGATGCAACTTGAAGATTCTTATGATGTAACATTGTCAATTCAAGAAGAGGACTTATCATTGGATCAACAGCAAAATTTAAAAAGGTTTTTATCTTGTTTCCCTTTAATAACATCAAAATGATAGTTGAAATTACATAAGTTTATAAATTGTAGTTTTGTGTTATTAACTAGATGTATTAAACCTCTTATGAATGTGAATACTTTGTTAGCTAAGCAAAATTATGTACTTTCAAAGCTATTACAAATATGTATGTTACAGTTGCAAACTACTCCAAAGGAATTCAAATTTTGAGTTTGTCTCCTTTCTCTATATAAGCTACAGCTCGTATGTTTAATACATCTCATAGATTGGTAAAAAAGAGCAGAGAACTAAAATAACAATATGGAATTCTACCATTTGTACCTCCAATGAGTAAAGGGAATGTTATTTTTTCGGAAATGAAAAATAAAGTGATGGGAGTTTTATGAAATGGATGAAAATAGCAGGAAGTGTCTTGGAAGGAAAGAGTGCATTATAGTTAGAGAAAGTAATGGACAGAAAAATTACAAGCAAAAGAGACCATTGTTAGGAAACCTAAAAGAGTTGTATGAATGAAATATACAAAAGCAATAAAAATTTTTTCTCAATTTGGGTTTTCAAGCTTCTGCAGTCTTCGTCCACCCTACTGCATATTAGCATGTGGAACTGGTACACACAGTATGTGTTTGCACCTATCATCAAAATCCTAATTTGCAGTTGGATGCTTTAGGAGAATGTTTACTGACATGCAAAGATCAAATGGATTACGCTGTGTGTGACATAAGTAACAAAGAATGTATGCTACAAAGATACGAAAACTGTGATAGAGAAACAGGGGTCAGATCATTCCTGGAGTGCCTAGATAATGTTGACTATGCTAAAGATACAATATGTTTCAAGCAATGGCTGACAACAGATAGATGTAAATTAATTGAAAAAGAGAAGATGTTGATGGTTTTTTAAATTCCTTATCTAAAGATATTGTAAAACTGACAAGACATTATTTTATTGCAAAGGAACAGTCATCATACTTCTCTAATTTGAAGATGATACTAAAGGAAGAACAAATAATAGCAGTGGGTGATTTCTCTGAAAATTACACATTCATTATACAAGATTCTGCACAAGGGTGTCGTTGGGATAATCCTTCATAATTCATTTTAAAGAAAATAGCATTTTAAAACACCAAAATTTTGTTTTATTTCTGATGATTTGAAACATACTCCTTTTATGGATTATGTGTTCATTTCATACCTGGTAGAAAATGTAAGGAAAATACACTATTTCAGTGGTGGATGCCTAACACAGTACAAAAATAAATCAAACTTTATTAATATATGCTACCATATATATTAATAAATATTTGGTGGTTATTTAGATCAAGGGTCAGATCATTCCTGGAGTGCCTAGATAATGTTGATTATGCTAAAGATACAATATGTTACAATCAATGTCTGACAACAGATAGATGTAAATTAATTGAAAATTATAAAAGGCAGAATGGAATTTTTTTGCAACATCACATGGAAAAAATGTATATATGTGATTAGTTAGGAGGAACAGTAAAGCGTTCATTTGCTAAGGCAAGTCTTCAAAGAATATATAAAAATTAAATATTAACGTCAGATGATGTTTTTAAATATTGTAATTTTCAGAAAAGATCATTTTTTTTTTTTTTTTTTTTTACATTAGAAAAAGTGAACAAATATTTCTATGAATTAAATTATCAGATATATTAAAAAAGGCCAAAACAATAATTGGGACACAAAGATTGCAAAGAATCAAGTCTTTAAATGAAAGTCAGTTGTAGGTATATGTGACATTAACAGATGATGTTCCTCAAGTAGGTGATGTCACAGCAGACACCTGCTTGGATTTAGATATTCAAATTAAAGTCAACTGTTATGTAGCATGTGTGTATGATCATAATTTATGGATAGGATTGGTTGAAGATTCTGATGAATATTTTAACGATTATTCATTCAATATTTTATATCCTCAGTGCATTTCAAAAGAGTATTTATTTCCTACAAAAGAAGATAAATGTAAAGTAACCAAAGTGTATATTTTATAAGTTAAGAAGAAGAGGAAGGAAGCTTCTATATGGGAATCTGTAGTGGAGAGATTGGGTCTGGAAGGAGGTTTTGGAAGTAGAAGGAGTTTATTATTTTATTTACATATATTATATGTATGTTTCTATATTATATGTATGTTTCATACATTTTCTCCCTTAAGTTTAATTTATGTAAAGAAAGTAATAATTAACTAATATATAGAAAAAAGAACAACCCTTATTTTAAGAAAAAGAAGAGATTACTGATTCTTACCATATTGGATAACAAGGGGCATTTTTCTTATTATAGAGTCTAGGTTTCTATGTGTCTGAGCGCTTAGTAATATATTTGGGGTTTTAATGGGAATTAGGTCAGACTCTGTTGTCCAGTAGTGGAGTTAGTAATAAGGAAAGAACATCAGAAGTCGGGATTAAAGTAAAAAGGTAATATAAATATAATCTTTAACTCTGTATCACCTTAAAAAAAAAAAAACTTATCACAAAGAAAATATTGTAAAGGTTTTGAAGGCTTCAAACCTTATTGGAAGGATTTAGGATAAAATACACATTCTATAATCAAGACCTAAAAAGTGCATTGAAGATAGTACAAGCACATTATTTAAAAAGAAAACAAAAATAGTTTCACTGAAAGTCAATTATTTTATTTCATATTGTTCTTCATATCTGTATTATATGATAAAGGAAAATACAACAATTTTTTTCATAAAAAATTCATCATTGTCACACATCATTTGTAAAAATATTGACCACTGGTTGAAAAATAAATAATTTAAAATTATTCTCTGTTTTAACCCCAAAGTTTTTATTAGTTTTATTTATGTAAAATATGTTGATCTTTCATAATCTGAAATAAAAAAACAAAATTTTTTTCAATTGGCTTGTGGGTCAAAGGTCAAGGTCATTTCAAGATCACTTAATAATTATTATTAATTTTCATAAAATGAAAAAATATTGGGTCATATTTGAATTCTACAGCTCTTTCCCTTTTCAATGATATATAATGCGTCCTTATTGCATCAAATGTTTGCCACATTATGGTTAATTTACCAAAGTGGGTGTGACCTTCATGTTTGACCTTCATGACCTCATATCCCAAAAAGTACTTTCCAGATTGAACTAAAACTTGGATAATCAATTTCTCGAGCTAAATAACCCCCCATATACCAAATTCATAACAATTGAAGAGGGTCAAGGATATCACTGGACCACTTGTGCTGGAATTGCC
>SEYY01000953.1:102884-114103 GCA_009176605.1 Armadillidium nasatum
CGCGCATTTCCAACGCCTGTGACCCTTGCGACTACCGATGGATATCGTTGTATACCATTCATTAATGAAACAGCGCTCTTCTTTTATTAAGTTAATCTCTGCTCCATTATCTATTAAGGAATGGAAACAAGTTCCTGGATAGTCTACTACTTCTACTGCTACCATTAAAGGTTGGGTCTCGCATTTCGAAAATTGTAGAAGTAGGGTTTCACTCTTATTTTTATTCTCCTTTAAACTATCAGAGGTTAACTCTGTTACTAATGGGGGACTCCTACAAGGAGCAGTTAACCCTTCAACCGTGACCGGCCCCTCAGTCACGGGGTCTATTAGTTTAAAGGACGCTCTTGTTGATTTCGCGCCGGCAATCCCCCAGTGGTGTGTTCATCCTCCGTTGATGACCGTCTCGAAGATCTTGAAGTTCTTCTAGCTGGTGGAGAATTACTTTCTCGTCGCGGTTTTCTGTTTTTCCATTCCGGACAATGTTTGCCCACATGACCGTATTGGTTTACATACGGGACAATTTTCCGGAAAGCGTCGTTGTTGTTGTTGCTGTTGTTTTGGTTGATATTGTGAACACTTGAAAGACAAGTGCCCACTCTTTTTGCAAATGGAACACTTGTTGTTGAGAATATAACAAGTGTCCGTTGAATGTGTGGTTTTATCGCAAAAACTACACCACTGGTTGTTTTGCCGTTGCGAAGTTTTACGCGCACGATTATCTCGTCTACGGTCATCCGACCGTCCCGAAGAGCTAGAGCTATCGCTATCTTTACGACGCGGTTTGTCCCTAACGAATTTGGGACTGCGGTTTCCCGTAGACTTCTTTTGACGTTTTTCCTTTCTTCTAGATGACTTTTTCTCGACTGGTGGTTGTGGAGGTGGTTGGGCATTGGAAGGTTTATTCTTCCAACGTTTTACCACATCCGTCCATAACTTTTGTTGGGGTCTCGCCTCAGCTACTACCCGGGAAATATCTATCACTTCAGGAACGGGTACCTGGTTATGCCCTTTTAGGTCCTGAAGGTGTCTATCTGCCAAGTTTACTAGCTGATCAAAAGAAACTTTAGTTCCCTGAACACCATTCGTGGTTACGGAGATAACTTGAGATCTCCTTGTTAATTGCAGGTGGTAAGGCTGCCAGAAACACTTGACGTAGTGTCTCATGCTCTTTGCAGTCTTCTGTTGAAGTGGTGGGGTACGCTTTCTTTGCGAGGTCCAACAAACGGATAGCAAAGATCCTGACAGTTTCACTTTTCCTCATTTTGGCAGTCATGAAGTCTTGAACTGCCCGTTCCTGTCTTACCGTGTCTTCGTTATTAAACAGATCAAGCAAGTTCTGTTTAATTTCTTCATAAGACTTATCCGCCTTATGGAGTTGATGGTAGAGGGCTAGGTATGAGGACTGTAAATACGAGCCCAAGAGCCTTAACCAATCCTGTTTCTGAGTTGGGTACAGGACTGTTGCAATATTCTTCAAATTCTCGGAAGAATACTTTCAAGTCTTGGTCTGTGTCAGGGTTAAATTTTGCTGGTGGCACAGCCTTGTTAGATTTAGGCTTATTAAACATTTGTGCCATCATGGATATCGCTTGGGAAACCATAGCGTTATGAGCCTGCTGAGCTGCTAGACTCTCTGTTATGAACTCCCTGAATTGCTTATCCGTCATGTTACCAGTCGAGTTACGGGGTGCTGGCTTAC
Organism: Armadillidium nasatum; assembly: GCA_009176605.1. Classification (NCBI taxonomy): domain Eukaryota; kingdom Metazoa; phylum Arthropoda; class Malacostraca; order Isopoda; family Armadillidiidae; genus Armadillidium; species Armadillidium nasatum. The sequence goes on from SEYY01000953.1 coordinate 104,584, forward strand.
GGTCCATACTCGATGGTGGAAGATGTATATACGTATGTATCGACGGTATGTGCTGTATTCCTCCGTCAACCTCATGAGCTACTGCTACGGACGGCTTCCTTTCCTTGGGCCGTACCGACCTTTCCGGTGATGTCGCAGTAGTTGGAACGGGATCAGCACGAGCTGATAATTGATCCATTATCATTTTATGCCTCTCCTCGAATCTTACTTCCATGTCACGCGAGTAACCTCATAACACCCTCGAGCATAGTCTTTCACATTTTGATCCACGGGTTGAGTAAATCGTGTATAGATGCATCCCTATGGTCATCCTCATGTTCTGGAGTGGAAGCAGCATTATTGTTGAATGTTAACTGGGTATCTAATTCAATAAGCTGGTCCACTGGTGTCTTGATTTCTGTATTTTCAGCCATCTTTGCTTATTATTTTTAGCTCTTTACGTAATCCTGGCAGGGTCGCCAATTATTTTTCTCTGTAAGCTATTCGCGCAACTTTGAATATCCAAACAGAAGAAAAATAAATTACAATATAGTTAAATTAAATTAAAACGAAAATTTAATACTTTTCACCCACCGTTGGTTAAATCCACTGATGAGGAGGCGGTTCTAGGTGGTCTAGTTGAGTCGTTCTATTCTCCTTGTCGAGGCGAGGTTAGCATCAATGTTGAGTCTTCTTCAACGAAATGGATGGTTAATGTCGCAATCTGTTTTCTCGAAAAGATGATCTCAGATCTTCTGTGAGTACAGCAGGATTACGCAAAAGAGCAATTGCAACGAGTACACAACAAGAACTTTTTCAGTAGTTCAGGAATGAATAAAACACGGAGAATTGATAAGTGTTTTATTGATAATTATGATGACGAAAATAAACTCTTGACAACAAGGTCAAAACGACGAGAAAGAAAGGTTTAGGAAAAGCTGAACAGATTAGAGCTCTGGTTCAGAACTAACAAAATAAAGTTCTTCCTTATAATGGAGGAATATGAAGGAACATAAGTATATAACTCCTTGATAGTCGTTGAGAAGATGTTGATTGTTGTGGGAGTAGTTCCGGACTCGGAACTGTAAGAATTATATAGATTTTTATTATATAGATGAAAATATTATCGTGTAGGAAAAGCAATAAAAAAAAATAACGTACGTGAAACGGGTAATGTGGTTTCACTTGGTGACTTTGAGTTGAGTACTTCTTAATAGTTTTTATTTTTTGATAGAAATAGTTTTATTGATTTGTTGAGAATACTTTCCATGTTTTTATTGTTTTCCTTTTAAATATAATGTCAATATTTTGTAAAAATTTTAAGTATAAAGCAAGGATAACCTGGAAGAAAGAAAATATAAGAGATTAACAGCAGCATTAATAAAATGTACTCATCTTTTTGACAGTCCAGTTATTCCCGAGCTTCTACGATTTCGTAAAGATGGTTAACGAATATGAATAACTTCGAATATGAAGATCTTTATCAAGAATCCCCCAAGACATCAACCTGTTAAAAATATTAGCATTAGAAATATGCTGACAATATATATATATATATATATATATATATATATATATATATATATATATATATATATATATATATATATATATATATATATATATATATATATATATATATATAGTATGTAGTGTATATGGATTAACAAGGTTATACAGAAGGGATAATAGGATGTTAAATAACATAAAAATGGAAAAGTGAAAGTACTTGGATATGGTCATAATGACTTTAAAGCTGGATGGGATAAGGATAACGAGTGGGGTTTTTAGGTGTACACCTTCGATGTTGCTTTTTTGGAGCATGGTGGAGGAGGACATTATGGAAGGGCTTGAAAAGTGGAATTTATGTTCGAAGAGGGCTGGTTTGAAAATGAATAAGGAAAAGATTGTATTTTTGAGAGAAATTGTGAAAATTTAGATGCCAAGTTTAAAGAAGAAGTTTAAAGGTTTGAGTATTTGGGATGTTTGGAGGAGTGGAGGAAAATATCTCAGAGAAAATAGGCAAATATGGAAGAAGCGTGAATTACTTCTACCCATTGTTAAAGAACCAAATTTGCATTTGCAAGCAAATGAGTAATCTATGATAGCATATTGACACCCATATTGATATATGGCTTAGAATGTTGAGCAACAACCACAGTGACAAGAAATAGAATACCGGCAGCAGAGATGAGTCCTTGAGATCAATGATAGGAAAAAATAGAAGAGACAGAATTTAAAAAATTAATGATTTTTTTATTTACGTCTTTTTTTTTCTTTTTATTAGTAAGTTTATTCACCCAAGTAATAAGTAAATAAACTAAATATGGTAAATAAGTAAATACTGTAAGGAATATCGCGCAACTTTGAATATTCAAACAGAAGGAAAAATAAATTACAATGTAGTTAAAGTAAATTAAAAATGAAAATTAATACTTTTCACCCACCGTTGGTTATATCCACTGATGAGGGTTAGCTTCTGATTGATGATTCGATTCGATCAATTCGTTCGGTCCGACTTTGAGTGATGGACAATTTTGGGACTCGAACTGTTGTTGGGTAATGTTGCTATCCTCGTTCGCGAAAAGATGATTTCCAGTGTTCTACGAGTGGTATTTTTGGATTACGAAAAGAGCAAATGCAACGGGCACACAACAAAAACTTTTTCAGTAGTTCAAGGTTAAAGAAAACACGAAGAATTGATAAAGGTGTTTTATTTATAACCATATAGATGATGATGATGATGACGAAAATAAACTCTTTACAACAAAGGTAGAACGTAGAGAAAGGTTTAGGAAAGAGCTGAACAGATTAGAGCTCTGGTTCAGAACTGACAGGAAAGTTATTGACGAGTTAATTGTCAATAATGTCAATTTTTATAATGGAGGAACTTGGTGGAACATAAGTACGTAAGTACTTGAGAATCTTTAAGAAGATGTTGATGATGGTTGAAGTAGTTCCGGCCTCGGAACTGTAATAAATTAAAATATTATATAGATGTTGTAAGTATATTCGTGTAGGAAAAAGATAAGCGAATAATACATACGTGAAGCAAGTAGTTGATGTTGTTTCACTTGGTGATATAATGTCAATATCGAGAATGTCAATCCTTCTCTTTACAAGGTTATTTTATCAATTAAAGAGTTTATGATGATAAAAAAATGTCTCAAAGTTTATGATGTTAATTTATATGTTTTACTTATTTTATTATTATACAGTTATCTGTAAAAAAAGAAAAAACATTTAGATGTATAAGACAAAAAAGAGTAAAAGCATTAAAAAGACTCAGCGTTTTTATGGTAGTGATGTTTCTCTCATCTCCTTCTTGAATTACAATTTGTTTTTCAATTTTCAGAATATAATTTTTGATCTTCATCGGGAATCCCACATGACATCTACCTGTTAAAAATATTAGCATTAGAATTATGCTCACAATACAATTAAATTATTAGCTTAAGTAAGTTATTTAAATTATAATTTTTTAAAAAGTACAAGCTATTTTTATTTTTTTATATATAAAAATTACAAAAATGGGACTGATAGAATCAATTTGCTGTATTTAAATTTTAAAGAAAATAAGTAAACTATATTTTATTATTTTAAAAAATATTTTATGGTTCTGTGTTGTTATTTAATTTACGTTATTATATTAGTAAGATAAATATTAAAGTAAAAATAAAAACATTTATTTTGAGTGTTGGAACTCTCACCACTTAAATTTTGAAGGGGGGGAAAAAAAAAAAAAAAAAAAAAAAAAAAACACAAACATTAATTTCACTGTAAATAGAAACAGTTAAAGCTTTGCATAGGAGCTTTTACATGTAAGTCATTTGGTCCTTTTAAATCAATTATTTTAAAAAAAGAAGATAAATATCCTCTCCAAAAAAAAAGATTTTGTGGTAGTTTGCTGAATGCTGGAACATTACAACCCTAAAGCTTTTTATTCCTTTGGTTCTACAGTACTACATAATTCTATGAAACAAGTGAACTACAATAAAAAAAATTTGAAGTTTATATTTATAAATACTAGATAGCTTATTTTTATTTTTTATTTTTTAATTAAATGAAATTTGTGATTAAAATGGTTGTTGTGTTAACACTTTCTAACTGCTTTAATTTGCAAAAATAAATAAATAAATAATTTAAATTTTGAAAAAAAATTTTCTATTGAAATTATAAAATTTTGCCAACCATGAATTTCACTCAATAGATGTTGCTATGGTTAAGAAAAGATGGTGAGAAAATTTGAAAACCAGGTCCAAGATGGCAAATTGAAACCACATGATCAGAAATCAAAGATAGCAGATGGAAGATGTCATGGTCATGATGGTCCAGTGTTATGATGTCACAGGTTTCAGATGTGCGTGTGAGCATATGTAGGCAATGATGGTGCCTTGCATCATTGCAATTTTGCAAAGAGGCTCTTGCAGTGACACCTTACCCTCAGTGCCAGCTGTCGCTGACACTGGTACTCCCCTCATACAGAGTGTTCATAGTCTAATCAAGGGTGTCACATGCTAAAAATTACTAGAAAAAAACAATCCAGAAAGAACATGAATTAGGCCCTAGAACTGATGTGCCATAAACGTGGGAACTTGAAAAAAGGAGTGCGAAAAGGGGGGCCATGTACAAAGGAGAAAAAGGCTGGGGCCTAAAGGATTAATGGGATTAACAATTAATTAGGTGTCAAAATTAATGGATTAAGGGGATTAGCTTAATTAATTAGGGGATTTTCTGGAATAATCAGATTAAAAATACCTCATGAAAGAAAGTTGGAGCCAATTTCTCCCCAATTTCCTCTTTAAAAAAACAAAAACAAAAAATGGAAAGAGTGTAAGCTTGATTCCCCCCCCATTTCCCCTCATTGACTGTTGGCCAATATCGGGGCCTTACTACTATATATATATATATATATATATATATATATATATATATATATATATATATATATATATATATATATATATATATATATATATATATATATATATATATATATATATATATATACACACACACACACACACTTTATGGCTTAAACTTTCTTACAATTCTTCAACAAAATTCATCTGTTCTGTCTACTTATCTCCTAATTCTACAGATCATCCAAAATTCTTCTACTATCTTAACTCCAAATTGGAACACATTCTTTCTTCTCCTTTCTCTGAAATCATCATTTTAGGTGATTTCAATGCTCACCACTGCCAATGGCTGTCATCTGGTTCTCATGATCCAGCTGGTGGACTTGCCTTCCAATTTTATATCCAGAACAACCTTGAGCAGTTGGTGTATCTCCCTACCTGTATCCCTGATCATCTTGGTGATGAACCCAACATACTTAATCTTTTCCTTATTTCTTATCCTTTTCCTAGCACTGTCAAACTCTTTCCTCCTCTGGGTTCATCTGATCACCTTCTTATCTCTGTATCTTAACCTGTCTCTTCCAGTCTTCCGCAAAAACAGCACCGGCCTTCAGCGAGATGTCTTTGCCATTTCCGTGCCACTAACTGGTCTGCCTTACGGTTGTACTTTTCTGATTTCCCATAGGAATGATTACTGTTTCTGTGGGAGGGGTCCCTCAGAGTGTGCAGAAGGAATAGCTGAGGTGATTCTCTTTGGCATGGAGACCTACATTCCATATTCTTTCCCTTCTACTAAACCTAACAAACCTTGGTTTAACTTTACTTCTTCTCATGCTATCTGCTGCAGGGATGCTGCCTTCAGGGATTACCGTTGGCTTCAAACTCAAGAAACTCTCGTAACTTATATTTCATCCTGGAATCATGCAAAATCTATTCTCCGTAACACTAAAAACTCATTTCGTTTAAAATGCAACAATCTTTCTGATTCCTCTTCATGTTCTTTCTGGCATTTCACAAAATATGTCAACTTAACTATGCTTCTTCCTTTTTCCCTCTTTTAGTATCTTCTGACGGTATAATTGCTGTTTTGCCTATCTCTAAAGCTGACTTCATCATTCAAACTTTTGCTTTTAATTCAGCCTTAGACGATCCCGAAGCTGTTCCTACTCCTTCAACTCCCTCCAACTCATTTATGTCTAAAATTGTAATTTCTTCTAAAGATGTCATTTCTGCTCTTTCTGAGCTTAACACCAAGAAGGCATACAGTCCTGATGGTATTCCTCATGTTGTTCTCTAAACTTGTGCTTCCGAGCTTGCATCCTGCCATGGTAAACTATTTCGTCTATGTCTTTCTACTTCAACTTTCCCTTTCTTCTGGAAATGTGCACTCATTCAGCCTGTGCCGAAGAAGGGGGACCTCTCCCAACCATCTAATTACCTTCCCATTTCTTTACCTTCCATTCTTTCAAAAGTTTTCGAATCTATCCTTAACAGGAAGATTTGAAAACATCTTGAATCTAATCTTATGTGATCACCAGTATGGCTTTTGTAAGAAAAGCTCTACTGGTGATCTCCTTTCCCTTCTCTCTGACTCTTGGTCTTCCATTCTACGGTATTTCGGTGAATTTTTTGCTGTGGCACTAGACATATTGAAGACTTTCTCGATAGAGTCTGGCGCAAAGCTTTGATTTCCAAACTTCCCTCTTTCGGAATCTATTCTTCTCTCTGTGACCTTCTCTCTGATTTCCTTTCTGGTCGCTCTATAGCAGCTGCTGTAGACGGCCATTGTTCTTTCTTTAAATTTATAACTAGTGGTGTTCCTCAAGTATCTGTCCTATCCCCAACTCTCCCTCTACTTTTAATTAATGACCTTCTCTCTGTTACTTCATCTCCTATCTACTCCAATGCTGATGACTCCACCCTTCATTACTCTTTTTCAATTTGATAGATACCCCACCCAACAGCAGTTAATAGACGGACGGAAAGTAGACTTGAAGCAGCTGATCTCTGATCTATCTCTCGCATTTCCATTTGGGGCAGAGAAAGCACGGTCGTTTTTCAATGCCACCAAAACTCAATTCCTCCATCTCTCTACTCGACAAAATCTTCTACACAACTATGATATCTTCTTTAAAAACTCATAACTCAAACCTTCATCTCTCCTTAATATTTGTGTTTTTTTTTTTCTCATGATCTTTCTTGGAAAGATCACATTTCCTCTCTTTCTAACAAGCTTCTAAGAGTTAGGTGTTCTGAGGCGCCTGTATTATTTCTTCACACCACAATTGTTGCTTGCTCTGTATAGGAGTGTTCTTCGCCCCTGAATGGAGTATGCATCAAACATCTGGGTGGTTCCACTCATAAAGCTTTTTTTTGAAAAAGGTTTAGTCTAGGGCTTTTCGTCTTATCAACTCTCTTGCTCTCTATTTCTCTCCAGTCTCTTCCTGCCCGTCGAATTGTTGCGTCACTCTCTCTATACTATTGCTATAGTATAGAAAATGAATACCTCCTCTATTGAGAAGAGCTTGTGCTACTCGTCTTTCTAAACAGTCTCATCCTTTCTCTATCCAACTCTCTGACCCCAGACTTAACTGATATGCTCAAACTTTCATGTATTCTACTGGTAAAGTCTAGAACACACACCCTTCATCTATTTTCCCAACTTCCTATGACTTGCACACTTTCAAACGCCGTGTATCGGGTCATGTCAGCCTTTGATTTGACCAGGTTCTGACTTGGTGGAAATTTTGGTATACCTCTGGCCTTTGCCCACCATAGGTGAAAAATATATATATATATATATATATATATATATATATATATATATATATATATATATATATATATATATATATATATATATATATATATATATATATATATATATATATATATATATATATATATATATATATATATATATATATATATATATATATATATATATATATATATATATATATATATATATATATATATATATATATATATATATATATATATATATATATATATATATATCCTTCTCATTCTAATTCATTTGACCTTTTATCTTTGCAATGTGATGTTGGTGCCTTGTCTCTTTTCTATTGGTATATTGGTACTACAGCAGCAAATCCAAGGAAACTGTCCACCCGTATATCTCCGCCTTTACGGCGGGCTCGCAACACAACTAGCGCATTGTCTGCAGATAAATTTTGAGTGGACATTGGCTACTCCAGGCATCTCTTTTTTGTGTGTAATTCTCCCATCTTCTGTTTTTCCTGCCAACTTTAATCCCAATTGCTTTAAAGCCCTCATCTGTGCTGACCTACAAATTTTACATTAAGTGGGACTTGAGTTTTTCTACTCTTATTGTTTTGACACCCTCTCCTTGAGTATGGCTCTGCCCATGAGTGGTGATGATGTGTAATATATATATATATATATATATATATATATATATATATATATATATATATATATATATATATATATATATATATATATATATATATATATATATATATATATATTAAAAGCAAACTGATTATTTAATTTAGAAAATTTATTTTTAGAATTGTAACAAAAGGTTAGGGATTTAAAGAAGAAACAAAAAATTTGGAAAGTCTTTAGATTCTCAGTATTTTTTCTGATTTATCATTGTCATATATATATATATATATATATATATATATATATATATATATATATATATATATATATATATATATATATATATATATATATATATATATATATATATATATATATATATATATATATATATATATATATATTTTTTTTTTTTAAGGAATTTAGTGATGATGAAGGTGCAAATGGTGGAGCTATGAATCAAAGTTCTACACAGCAGTCAACAATTCAACAACAGCCTTCTTCTACTAATCCTTTTAAGTAAATTTTTTTTATATATATATATATATATATATATATATATATATATATATATATATATATATATATATATATATATATATATATATATATATATATATATATATATATATATATATATATAGAGAGAGTTTATGCAGTTCACAAAAAAATAATGGTACAGTGTGGGTCTGTGGTCTGTCCCGGCAGTATATATATATATATATATATATATATATATATATATATATATATATATATATATATATATATATATATATATATATATATATATATATATATATATACTGAAATAGGCTTATTTGAAGGAAGATTGAAGTTGTTTGCAAAAAGTTAGAGATAGTTATATAATTTGTTTGTCTTGTTTGTTTTTCCATTTTAGCATGCCTCCCCAGGGGTGTGCACCCTCAAGATTGATAACTCCTGCTCTAAAATAAATTTACTAAGCTATGTGCTTAACCAGAAATTAAAATTTTTAGTTAAAAAAAGCTTAGATGGTTTAAAAGAATATATATATATATATATATATATATATATATATATATATATATATATATATATATATATATATATATATATATATATATATATATATATATATATATATATATATATTGAATAGCAGTTCTTTTCGATAAGTAAAATATTTTAAATAGACAAATTAAAGAAGGTGTGGAAAATTTATATATATACAACATCTGGGTGATAAAGGATTGGGATTTCGTCGCAGTCAGGACAATTGGAAATTTATTCTTTGCATGGTTCTATATGCTGGGAACCTTTTT
>SEYY01000953.1:114203-121703 GCA_009176605.1 Armadillidium nasatum
CTGCAACAAATGGATCCACAAAAATAAATGCTCCCGATTCAAAACCACAGATGGACTTGCTCAATCTGCAACCCCCTAACTACGTAAGTTGTAACAAATAAAAACCAAAACAAGACGCAAATCAAAATTCTACAGATAAATATTAATGGCCTACACAAAAAACATTCAGAAATACAAACATTCCTCTCCAAACATAATATTGACATAGCTCTGATCCAAGAAGCTCACTCCCCAGCTAACACCCCCAAAACTCCTTTCTATGGATATGACTCCATATACACCAACAAACAACCAACCAATCACACACTACTAACACTAATAAAAAACAATATAATGTACCACAATACAACTACTGACACAACAAACTTAATAAACGATCCCATTCTGAACATACAATCTTTCAAAATCTTAGTCAACAACACCACACACACCATAATAAACATTTACATCCCCCATCCTACATCAGTATACTGCCCAAACAATTATAAACCAAATCTAGCACCTCTGAACACAATCACCAGTCTAATCATAGGAGGCAACTTCAACGGTTACCACACAGTATGGTACCAAGACTACCCAACAGACCCCAGAGGAACACACATCCTAGACACACTGGAAATATTAAACATTTTAAACTACAAAAACCTACCTACCCGACTACCCCAACAAGCCAATCAATCTCCATCAGCTCCTGACATAACCTTCTCATCACTGTCCCTCCATACAAACCTCACATGGAAAACAGAAATAGACCTCACAACCGATTATATCCCCATAATAATCACATACACAGTCACTAAACACATACACCCCAAGAAAACAACAACATTCACAAACTACAAAAAAGCAAACTGCACAAGCTTCACTCACCACATAGAAACACATTTAACTCAACAAGAAATAACCAACACACATTCTCTACATTCAGCCATCAACTCCTTCACCAAAACAATACACAAAGCGTCCAACTTATACATACCAAAGGGCTACAGGAAACACTACAACCCCTCTCTTACACCAGAAATCTGCAACCTTATAAAGCAAAGAAACCAACTCCGACAACATAGATCACACACAGCAGACATCACCATACAACTAAACACCCTAAATGAACAAATCTCAGCACTAATATCAAATCACAAAACAAACAGATTCAAAGAATACCTACAAAACAACCTAACAAACCCCAACGATAAAAGAACATGGCAGGTAATCAAACTACTACACAACTCCCAAAACAATCCTCCAACACTAAACAAAGCCTTAAAAGAAAACAACACTCTACCTTCACCAAAACAACACTGCAATATCTTTGCCCAGCACTACTCAAACATCTCCGATAAACCCACCCACAAAGACAATAGGAAAATAATCTGACAGCTCAAACACACACACTTAGAACACAATCCAAACCTCCCCTTCTCTCACCAGGACACTACCCAAGGAATCAAAACACTCAAAAATTCCCCAGCCACAGTCCCAGATAACATCTCAAAGTTACACCTAGGACCCATAGCCACAACATACTTATCCCAAGTATACAACAAATCGTACACATACAACTTCATCCCCGCAATATGGAAGAAGGCAATAATTATCCCCAAACTAAAACCCAGGAAAGACCCAAACCTCCCATCTTCATACCGCCCGATCTCCCTCCTATCCACACTATGCAAACTCTTAGAAAAACTCATTCATTTAAAAATCCAATCACTCATGCAAACCCCACAATTCCAACATTGGATTCAAGAAATTCCACTCAACCACCATGGCCCTCACCACTATCTCTCAAAACATATTAAATGGCCTGAACAAAAAAACATCCCACAGGACCATACTCATTGCTATCGATATCAAGAAAGCATTTGATACAGTCCCTAGACATAGCCTCATACAAAAAATCCTACACTCATCTATACCCAACAATTATAAAAAATGGATATCCAACTTCCTCTCCGATCGTACAGCTCAAGTCTCCAACAAAAACCATATTTCAAAAATAGTAAAACTAAGAAATGGTGTCCCACAGGGAGCCATCTATTATTTAATCTGTACACAGCAGACCTACCCACCCAACAAGCTCCAGATATAAAACCAATAACATATGCTGACGACATCCATTATGATACAAAACCCTTCCATACCCACAGCCACCACACTCACTCAATCATACATCCAACAACTGGAAACATGGCTAAAATCAAACAGAATAACAGCTTCCCCCGAAAAATCCTCAATCACTCTTATTACTACTGATAGACACCAATTTTCCCTCCACCCCACGTAAAACTGAATAATACCCTCATTCCTTTAAATAAATTTCCAAAGATCCTAGGCCTCACATATGACACACACATCACCTTCTCAAAACACATTTAAAACATAACCAACACTGCAAACAGGAAATTAAACATCATAAGAACACATTAACAAACTAACCACCCTCATCATAGCATACAAACAGTTCATCAGACCAACACTTAATTACGCATCTCTAGCCTGGTACCCTGCCACCTCACCCTCAAACACAGAGAAATTACAAAAAAATAAAATAGTGCTCTTCGAATCATCACAGGTTGCACTAGAACCACTCTAATTCAGCATTTACACAAAGAAAAAAATACTCCAGATCCATGTTCATCTAGACATGATAGGAACCCAATTCTACACAAACACCCTATACATATCACACCCTTGTCACTATGCCCTACAAGACACTGTCTAAAATTGCCCCCATCATCCCTTGCCCAATACTACAGTAGCATATTCAGAACCATTCCACTGACTACAAACAACACACCACTAATCAAACACATACACACCATCATAACACTAAATTATCTCAACACCCACCAACCAAATCATCATCTCAATGAACAACCCTCTGACATAGCAAATACACAAAACATATTACCACACAAAACCCAAATTACCCTATCCAGATTAAGTTCAGGCCAATACCCTAACCTACAACTTACAAACATTTCTTCAATATACAAAATGCACTATCCCCAATATGTCAAAGATGTATTCAAGAACCAGAAACAACAGAACACCTTCTGAGATGCCCCTCCATCACACCTCCTCTCTGCGTGATCTTTGGGTATGGCTGGCGGCCGTTGCAGATTTCCTAAAAGCAGTGTGACCCTTCCAATGAGGAAGGTCCAAGGGGTAAAAAATTAAGTAATATATATATATATATATATATATATATATATATATATATATATATATATATATATATATATATATATATATATATATATATATATATATGCAAAAATAAAGGCTTCTATAGATGAAATGTATATTGGCACAATGCTGTATTTTACCATAAGGTCTGGTATGGGGCCTAGCGCTTACGTTTTTCTCTATTAAAAATGTTTATTTCCTTACCTTGTTCTGGTATATTTTATCTTGGTAATTGTAGGTGTATAATACCCTTGATAACTTTATTGTATTTATTATATTTCACAACATTTTTTACAAAATTTACAAAGTTCAATCTATCTACTACTATTCAAAAAGCGTGTTGCTTTTACCGGCTTCGGTTCTAGAATAATCGTTTTCCAACATCGATATATCTAACATAATATCAATATTTTTATCATTTTATTGTATCGATATCTCATTTTGTTATAAATAATTAATTACTTGTATTAAAAATTAAAAACTCAATACAACCTTCATTCCAAGATGGTCATATATTGATATTTTTATCATTTTATTATATCAATATCTCATTTTATTATAAATAATTAATTACTTGTATTAAAAATTAAAAACTCAATACAACCTTCATTCCATATATATATATATATATATATATATATATATATATATATATATATATATATATATGGGGTTTGGACATAAATATTTAAACCTGGTATATGCACAAATTTATTTCATAATATGGTGTGGGGCCACCTTTCACATATATTATCGCATGAATTCTTCTAGAAATAGACATAAGTCCTAGGTGGTGCATAATTGGGATGTTATTCCATTCCTCATGCAAAAGGAGACAAAATTCCAATTTTCTGCATTATTAACCACAGGGGCTCTTTTATAAAGGTTTGGCGATTTTGGGGGCAAGGGAAGACATGAAGCTTCATCTGCATGTTCATCAAACCATGACTGGACTACATGAGCTGGATGATATGGACCCTTATTATCTTGATAAATATCACTACCTTCAAAAACTTTCTCTGTTCCAATAGATGAAACTGGTCACCCAAAATGTGTGCATAATCCCTAACACTTACATTATCTCGCAAGGTGATAATTGGACCTGCAGATTACCATGACATGGCTACTCAAGATTTGACTGAACCTCCTCCATGCTTCACCTGTGGTAAAAGGCAGTACGGATCATATTCAGGTCGGATGTTTGGAACAGTGTGAAATTCAATTCATCTGATGAAAAGACTGTCTTCTACTATCGGGTAGTTCAATCCTTTTGAGTGTTGCACCACTCTCTCCACTTTCTGACATCCTTGTCGCTTACAAAAGGTTTGGAGATTGCAGCACATCCATGAATACTGAGCCTATTTAGTTCTCTTCACTGTTCTCCTTAGGATTTGCAAAACTGATATTCAGCTTAAGAGTAACCTTTGCAGCTGTTGTTCTCTTATTTTTTGTCACAGACGGGCATGGCGAACTCACTCATGGTGTCACTCAATTTTGAATCACTTCCACACTAGTGTTTATTGAAAAATTATTTCTGGAAGCATAATTTATGCCCATATATATGGATACCGCATCTGGTAACCAACAATTTTCCTTCTTTGAAATTTGCAAGCTTGGGCTTACCTCTCTTGTACCAGCATAGAATGTCAAAAATAGAGCAACTGACACTTCCTACAGATGTTATAGGTTTTCTATCACATGTGACACACCAAAACCTTTGGCGAACCTTTTATTTTGAGTTCATGTCTGTCATATTTATTCATTTTTTATTTCTATTGTTTCAACTTTTGCATATTTACCATATATATATATATATATATATATATATATATATATATATATATATATATATATATATATATATATATATATATATATATATATATATATATATAATATATATCATATATATATATATATATATATATATATATATATATATATATATATATATATATATATATATATATATATATATATATATATATATATATATATATACCGAGGTGATTACTCTATCATGGAGCTGTACATTCCATATTCTTTCCCTTCTACTAAACCTAACAAACGTTGGTTTAATTGCTTTTTCTCATGCTATGCGCTGCAGGGATGCTGCCTTCAGGGATTACCGTCTTCAAACGTCTTCCTTTCTGCAAAATCTGTTTTTTGTGATACTAAACACTCATTTCTTCATAGAAAATGCAATTTTTCTGGTTTTTCTTCAACCCCTTTCTGGCATTTTGCAAAAAATGTCAACTCTAACTTTGCTTCCTCCTCTTTTCCACCTTTAGTATCTTCCAACAGTAAAACTGCTGTTTTCCATTCTTATAAAGCTGAACTTTTTGCTCAAACTTTTGCCTCCGATTCAACCTTAGACCATTCCTGAGCTGTTCCTTTTCCTTCAACCCCCTCCAACTCATTTATTCCAAAAATTGTAATTTCTAAAGACGTCATTTGTGCTCCCTCTGAGCTTAACACTAAGAAGGCGTACAGTCCTGTTGGTAATCCTAATGTGGTTCTCAAAACTTGTGCTTCTAAGCTTGCACCCTCCCTTAGTAAATTATTTCGTCTCTATCTTTCTACTTGAACCATCCCTTCCTGCTGGAAACGTGCACACATTCAGCCTGTGCTGAAGAAGTGGAACCCCTCTGAACCCTCTAACTATTGTCCTATTTCTTTAACCTCCGTTCTTTCTAAAAAATTTAAATCTATCCTTAACAGGAAGATTTGGAAACATCTCATTTCTTCTAATCTAATCTCTGATCGCCAGTATGGCTTTCATAAGAAACGCTCTACTGGTGATCTTTCCCTTCTTTCTGACTCTTGATCTTCCGCTCTTCAGCATTTTGGTGAATCTTTTGCTGTAGCGCTGCACATATCAAAAACTTTTGATAAAGTCTGGCACAAAGTTTTGATTTCTAAATTTCCCTCTTTTAGAATTATCCTTTTCTCTGATTTCCTTTATGGTCATTCTTTAGCAGCTGTTGTGGACGGCCACCGTTCATCCTTTAAATCTATTAATAGTGGTGTTCCTCAAGGATCTGTCCTATCCCCAACACTTTTTCTGTTTTTCATTAATGACCTTCTATCTGTTACTTCATCTCCTATCCACTCCTATGCCGATGACTCCAAATTGCATTATTCCTTTCAATTTGAAAGGTGCCTCTCCCAACAGCAGTTAATGGAGGCAAGGATACTCGTATTTCAAAATGGGGCAGAGAATACATGGTCATTTTCAATGCCTTAAAAACAATTTCTCCATCTTTTTACTCAACAAAATCTTCCACACAACTATGATATCTTCTTAAAAAACACACAACTCAAACCTTCATCTCTCCTTAATATTCTTGGTGTTAATTTTTCTCATGATCTTTCTTGGAAAGATCACATTATTTCTCTTTCTAAACAAACTTCTAAGAGTTTAGGTGTTCTGAGGCGCATTCAGAATTTCTGCACTCCACCCCAGTTGGTTGCTCTTTGTAGGGGTGTTGTTCGCTCCTGTATGGAGTATGTGTCACACATCTAGGGTGGTTCCACACATACAGCTCTCCTTGAGAAGGTGGAGTCTAGGACTTTTCATCTTATCAACTCTTCTGCTCTCACTAATTCTCTGCAGTCTCTTGTACCCTTCGAACTGTTGCGTCACTCTCTCTATTCTATCGCTATTAGAATGAACATAGCTCTTCTGAACTTTCCTGTTGCATACCTCCTCCATTGAGAATGTCTCAGCGATATGCCTTTCTACACACTCATCCTTTCTGTGTCCAACTCTTCAACCCCAGACTTAACCGCTATGCTCAATCTTACATATACTCTACTGGTAAAGTCTGGAACACACTCCCTTCATCTATTTTTCCAACTTCCTAAGAGTTACACTTTTAAATGTTGTGTATTGGGACATGTCGACCTTTTAAATTGACCCATTTTTTGGATTGTTCCCTAACTCTGGTGGTAACTTGGTAGGCCTCCGGCATTTGTCCACCAGAGGTAATATAAAATATATATATTTTATTTATTTATTTTTTTTCACGAAAAACTTTGAAATTTTATTTCAAGTTGGTAGTTATGTTTACATGTTAATAAATTTTTGAAAACATATCTATATTTATTTAACATAAAGAGCCAAAAATATATATATATATATATATATATATATATATATATATATATATATATATATATATATATATATATATATATATATATATATATATATATATATATATATTATAGAATTAAGTAGAAAAACACGAAACATATTGTATAATTTTTATAAAATTTTCATTCTTGTAATTAAGAATTTTATTT
>SEYY01000953.1:126703-189721 GCA_009176605.1 Armadillidium nasatum
TCTCATGAGCCCCATCTATCGGCGCGTCACCCATTTTGTTGGAAGATTGCATAATTTTGCAATCTCTTCCACCTAGTTGACATCGCAAATTCTAGGACAATTTTATTGATAAGCATACATTATTGAATTTATTAAAATCTGAAGTCCGTTTTTCCTCTCTGGACTTTGATTTCTTTTCATTTTTGTTGTTTCTCCTTTTCCTTTTTTCTCTTTTTTTTATTGTAGTTGTTCCTTCCAAATGCAGTCAGTCCTCTATAGTATCTACCAATCACAACAATTACCACATTCGATTATTATAATTACCATTACTATTATTATTTTTATTTATTATTATTATTATTACTTTTATTACTTTCATTTATTATTATTATTACTTTTATTATTATTTTTATTATTATTATTATTATTATTATTATTTTTTTTTTTTTTTTTTTTTTTTTTTTTTTTTTTTTTTTTTTTTTTTTTTTTTTTTTTTTTTTTTTTTTTTTTTTTTTTTTACATACATTTTATTATCATTATCATTTTGTTTATATTTTATTATCATTATTTCTTCTTAATTTTACCGTATTTACTAACAAACAAACAAAAATTTAATTCTAACTCCTGAACTTCACTTCCAAATAATTTAAAGCACAAAAAAAAAATCACACAGAAAGTTCACTTATTATTACTGTTTTTTTCTATTTATTCTTGCATCTTCTGGTTCCTTCGCGCTATGGCGTGTACGTATGTTAATGTGTGCATCAGTATATACTTTTCCCTGGGCATTCCGTCAAATAGACCCCTACTTCCTTAAACTTAAAATGGGGAGCTTAACCTGGTGTATTTCTTCTTTCTCCCCCACCTAATTACTGGCTTTGGGAATTCAGACTTTGAGATGTCTTCTAGGAGTTGTAAACAGTTTCTTTCCTTCTCTTTGAAAACGGCTTATTCAAGTTTCTCCTATACCTTTTAACAGTCAAATTATGGGGGAATGGGGTAGGTTTTCTGTTGACTTTGCCAATGTCCGTGGCCTTCAATCTAATCTCGCGTCTGTTGAACACCATCTCACTACCTCTCATCCTAACCTATTGCTTCTGTCTGAGACCCAGTTGGACAGGGATTCTTTCTCTAGCAATCTTAATGTCTCAAACTACAACTTTTTTCACAATTTCCGACTAAATGGTGGAGTCTGTGCCTATATTAACATTAACACTCCTGTGACACGTCTCGTAAATCTAGAATCTCCTAATTTTGACGTTTTATGGCTTAAAATCTGTCTTCCTACTACTACAATTATCTTGTGTTTCTGCTACTGCTCCCCTAATGGAACAGATTTTCCAGTTCTTTTCCAATATCTTACTACTTCTCACAAGACTGTTACTTCTTCTCATCCAAATGCTGAAGTCCTCTATTTAGGGGATTTCAACGTACATCACACTGAATGGTTGGGCTCCTCTCATACTGATACAGGTGGGAGGGAGGCCAAATCATTCAGCATTCTCAACGATCTGGAGCAGTTGATTAGTGAACCCACACACATTCCAGATCGTCCTAACCAATTCTTGAATACACTTGATTTATGCTTCACCACTACTCCTTCTAGTTATAAATACACCATTTTCCCTCCTATTGGTAACTCTGACCATAATCTTATAGCTCTTAGTTATAATGCTTTCTCTCCAACAGCTCCCCCATGCCCTAAACGTACTTTCTGGCACTTTAATCGGGCTAATTGGGGGCAATGCGCCACTTCTTTGCTACCTATCATTGGAGTGAATCTTTCTTTATCTCTGGGGATGCTTCTGTCTCTGCTGAAATGGTAGGGGCAGTGATCCTTGATGGGATGAGCAGATTCATTCCATCTACAACTAAATCTTTTTCTCCTCAAAATCCATGGTTCGATGGCAACTGTTCTCTTGTCCTTTGGGAGAGAGACAATGCTTATCGTGCATGGAAAAACTCTCCTTCTCCTATCACTCTTGCTAATTTTCATTCCGCTCGGAATTGTTGCAGGGATGTTCTTCGACGGTCTAAGCGTGCTTTCATAAAAAGCTCTCCTACTGATAAAAATTTCTGGCCTCTTGTCAAAAATATCTCTAATAACTTCTGTAAATCTGCCTTTCCTCCTCTTATTCGCTCTGATGGATCTATTGCAAATACTCCCTCTGAAAAGGCTAATCTCTTCGGCCTCCTTTTCTCATCTAATTCCACTCTGCTTGATTCTGGCATCCCTCCTCCTACTCCTTTTCCTCTCAGGTGTCCCATGTCCCTGCCTGTAATTACACATGAACAGGTGCATGGGATCCTGAAATCTATGAACGTCAGGAAGGCCAGTGGCCCGGATGGCATTCCCCCTCGTGTTCTGAGAGAGTGTGCTTCCGAGTTAGCGCCTGTCCTCGTTCAACTCTACTCTCTATGCCTTAATACTAATACTTTTCCTCATTGCTGGAAGCGTGCATTTTTTCAAACGATCCCGAAAAAGGGTAGCCGCTCTGATCCTTCTAACTATCGACCTACAGCTCTCACTTGTGTTCGGTCTAAAAATTTTGAAACTCTCCTCAACTCTCATTTCCTGGATCATTTGGAGTCTCATTCTCTTCTCTCTGATCACCAGTATGGCTTTCGACGCTCGAGGTCAACTGGTGACAGACTTTCCTATCTTACTGATCTTTGGTCTTCTGCCCTTAGGGACTTCGGGGAGTCTTGTGTGGTGGCGCTTGACATATCCAAGGCTTTTGACAGGGTATGGCATGCGTCGCTGCTCTCCAAGCTCCCTTCCTTTGGGTTTCCTCCTTCCCTTTGCTTACTTTTGTCTAGTTTTCTCTCAGATCGTTCCATTTCGGCAGTTGTAGATGGAGCGACCTCTTCCTCTTTTTCTGTCAACTGTGGTGTTCCTCAGGGCTCTGTTTTATCGCCAACCTTATTCTTACTTTTCATTAACTATCTTCTTAACTTCACTTCTAACTCTGTTCTCTCTCATGCTGACGACTCAACTCTACATTCTTCTACTCATTTCAAATCTGCTCCCTCTTTTGCTTCTAGAGTTTTTTCTCGTCTTCAACTTTCCGATTCTATTCTTGCCGATCTGGATGGGATTTCCCGGTGGGGACATAGCAACCTTGTGAAATTCAACTCTTTAAAAACTCAACTTCTTCACATCTCCCTCTCAAAAACACCTCCTAACTTTCCTATCTTCTTCGATGGCTCTCCCGTCTCACCTGTAAATAACATTAACATTCTTGGTCTTAACATAAACAATAAACTGTCTTGGAAACCTCATATCACAATGGTTGCTAAAGCGGCCTCTAAGAAGCTGGGAATTCTGTTCAGGTTGCGAGAATTTTTTTCTTCTGAACAGTTACTCCAAATATAAGGGTCTTATTTGCCCTTGTATGGAGTACTGTTCTCACATTTGGGGGGGCTCCGGCTCCTCCTCTCTTCTGGATAGGGTTGAGTCTAAAGCTAAGAGATTAATAAACTGTCCCCTACTTTCTAACTCTCTTGACCCACTATCTCTGCGACATGACGTTGGCGCACTATCCCTTTTCTATAGGTACTACAATGGAAGGTGCTCGAGGGAATTGGCCTCTCGCATTCCTCCACCGTTGCGTCGTCCTCGTTGCACAATGGGTGCCCTGCTTTCGCACCAGTTTTGTGTGGATGTAGGAAACCCTAGGCTGGCCCGTTGTGGTACCTCCTTCTTTCCAGCCACCTCTGTTCTGTGGAACTCTCTACCATCATCTATTTTTCCTCCTGTATTTAATCTTCCTCTCTTCAAGGCCCACCTGAGGGATGTGCGTTAGGTCTGTGTTTGAATGTTTTTATTTTTATTTTGTGTGTGCCCCCTCCTTGGAAAGGGCTATGCCCGTGAGTGGCGGTGTTCTGTAAAAAAAAAAAAAAAAAAAAAAATGTCTTAAAAATTCCCTTTTCTTCCTAAATAGTTTTCGTTGTTTTTTTTTTTTTTTCTTCTTCTTCTTCTTTCACTCGTCATTGAGCTTAATTTTTGTTGTTCTATGTAGAATTTTTTCCTTTTTTTTCAATTAACTAACAATATTTAATGAAGGTTGGCGTTCCATTAAAATGTCACTCTTTCAGTCACCAGATTTGCTTTAATAAAAGTGTTGTATTTAAAGGAGATAATGTTACAAAAAAGCTTTGTTTCTTTTTAATTCTTTATTCCTTAATACTAATTCAAAACACAATAAATGGAATGATCTTTCATTTCTATATAAAGCATCAGTAACCCCACACCCTTTTAATATTCTTAGTGATATCTATTGTTTCTTTTAATTCACTATTAATGAATATATGGTAATTAAAATGATGGTCTTATCGTTCAATTCGCCACCACAGACAACCTGTGGTGACTCTATCAGACACTGAACTCCCTCCTCTTCTATTCCTGCGTTTCAAAAGCATTTTATTCTACCAGAGGGCATCGCCTCAATGGTTGGTTTAACTACATGCCATTTATAAAGCATCATTGTTTCAACTATTTTAAATATCTTATTTCAAAACCTTAATCGTTTAAGTAGTAACCTAGCAACATAAGGGTTATAACAAAGATTTAGTTTCATAATGAGTAATTTACAAAATAATACTTATTATGATTATGCAAGAGGATACTGATGCACAATACAGATTCTGTTTGGCACAGGGGGGAAGAGTTGTTGTTTCAACTTTTATATATATATATATATATATATATATATATATATATATATATATATATATATATATATATATATATATATATATATATATATATATATATATATATATATATATATATAATATATAAATGAATTTCTAAGAAAATTTCTAGCTTCAAGATTTAAGTCAGTCATTCTATAGTTATACCATGGTTGCTGCATTTCATATATATATATATATATATATATATATATATATATATATATATATATATATATATATATATATATATATATATATATATATATATATATATATATATATATATATATATATATATATATATATATATACACAAAGGTCTGGTGTTGCAACTGGTTCTGAAGGTAATCAGCATGCGTTTGCCATGCCACCTCCATCAGGAAGTCATAATCCCAATAATCCTTTTGCCATGCCCGCGCCAGCTACAGAAAATACTTCTCTTAATGCTGGGCAGACTCCCATCTACACTCCTGGTAATTAATTGTATGTTATTTATACGCTTTTTTTCATGATATCTCTTATATAATATTGTTAGGCAATATAATATACATATATTATTTGTGTTAAGGAATGTTATTAAAGTTTTTTTATTTTTTCAGTCAACTTTTCAAAACAGTCAGTTATCAGGAAATTAATATATTTTTCACTTGTCTTTTCGATATAGTAACATTATTTTAGGAGCTTATTCTTAAATTTTCAATTTGACTTATTTTAAATGAATTTTTTATTTCAAAAACTTTTTATTATTATTAATTATTATTATTATTATTATTATTAAAATTTTGATCTGTAACATTCATTCCTTTAATAAAAATGCTAAAGTTGGATGTGATACATTGGTTCATAAAATATCTCCTTAACATAAATGCATGTACAAGGTTCATTTCTTTTAAAAAAAGGAAACCCTGTTTATTATAAAATGAACCAAAAGTATCATATTTCCAAAATCTTTATTATTCTAACATCGCAGCTTTTACTTATTTTTCTACATAATTTCCATAGAGATTTAGAAATTTATCTAATAGATAAATTCGTTATTTTGCACCTATTCATCACAAGCCAACTAATATTCCAAAAACTCCTTCAACTTGAAGAAATAAAAATCTGAAGGAGCCTTGGCAAGACTATCATGTGCTCAATGAATTAACACTCAAATTAACACTGTGCATATTTTCGACAGTGTGTGGACGAATGATATCGAAAACACAAACCATATTTGTGAGTTGTACATGCAGAAGTTTTGAATTTTGTGCCATATATTTTAGTATTTCACAATAGTGGTTACATTAAAGGTGTCTCCATGAGTTGTGAAATGAACTAGAAATTTTTTTGTCTCAAATAACTGGTTATGATTTGAGTGATATATGAATGATTCATTGAACTTTCTTGATATGTTTGAGTAAGTACATGATGCCATTTGAGAGAAAATGTTCTTTTTTATTGAACAAGTGGCACTAGTTTGTAACATTTCCCCCCATTCATTAATTACACTTATATAGACTTCAACAACTAGGCAATGAATTTCAGCAGGAATATTATTTGTATTATAAAACCAAATTACTATTTTGCATGCCCTATGCGATCACCTGCAAATCAAGGTCTTGTATGCATGAACAAGACCAATTAAATATTTCATTTAAGAACGAATTAAATTCTTAGACCAACCATGTTAGGTTTTGGATATGGAAATTTTCATTTCCTGTAAAAAGTTACTTGAGAGTCTAGCAAAATTTTTATGTAAGAATGATGTAAATCCCACTATAATATTTTGGAAGTTAGACTGCAAGAGACTAATACAGTAAATATGGTTCTTATAACATTAAAAGGAATGTCAGTCTCTTAACATTAAATTTTCTTGTTCTTTTTTCAGTTTTCTAAAAATGAAACCTTAATTTGGATACCACATACATGACTTGTATTGGAAAATTATTTGAATGTGCTGAAAATATATTTGTTTTTGTTTATTATTATTTCAATTTAGATTTTACCTTTCCTATTCTAATCTAACCTGTCATTTTATGTACTCCTCTATTATTTCAAGAATAAATTGATTTATGTGATGCACCAGAGAGTGATTTTTGGCCAGTCTCCTGCTTGAAAATGTTTTATTTTACTTTCTAACATTTTTTCTAATTATTAAAAGTTATAAAAGAGTAATTTTAGTTTCTTGCTGCTGTTCTAGTCCCAAAGAATATAAATTTATAGACAGACCTTTTTATTTTTTATTTATTTATTTATTTTTTTAGAAAATAACTTACATATGCAAATTTATTTATTATTTTGCCTCCTTTCCTGTAAGAAAGTTCAATTTTATTATTTAAAAGTAATTAGAGCTACACACAACACCGGCCGGAGAGTTGTAAAAAGGGCTATACTTTGGCCTTGCCAGAGCCGGAGCTCTGATGCATCACAAAAAAATAAACACACAATTAGAAACTGGAGATATTTTATACAAAATTTTACATAGTTGAAATTAACCTTTGTTCTGATATTAAATACTATTTAGAATATTATTCATATGTATTAGTAAAAAAAATTGAGGGAATGTAATCAAAACCCATACAATAATTAATGTTAAACATGATAAAAAAAATATTAAAATAAGAAAATATATTTTTTTTTTAAATTTATTTATATATATATATATATATATATTATATATATATATATATATATATATATATATATATATATATATATATATATATATATATATATATATATATATATATATATATATATATATATATATATATATAATGGAAAAATAGAGAGAGTAAGAAGCCATAATAGCCTTTCAAAACTGTCTCAGACAAATATGCAACAGGCTAAACATATTATCCAACTTACAAAATATAAAGAAGCAAACAACCACTCTCAGTGGTTTGTCAATATTATCATATTCTGCATGAAGATAACTTTAATAACTAAATATCATCCCACCAATTTAGGCTTGGTTATGATATATGATTCCCAGACTGTCTATATACTTATTGAGTCCTGTTTTAAATGTTTCTAGTCACACTTAACAACTTCCTGCACCAAAACTTATAAAAAATTAACAACTCTATTGTTTAATAACATTAAATTTTGCAGTCATGTGGAGATGGTATGACTTCTTAACTTTCTTACTATGCTCTCTGGTCTCTCTTCCATGATGGCTATTAAGAATTTATTGATCGAGAGATGCAAATATTTTGTAAACTTGTATCTTATCCCTCTAGGAAATTATCTTTCAACAGAAAACATTCCTCACTCCCTAAGCCTCTCATAACTTTTAACTCTCAAAACCCTTAAATCATCTTTGTTGCTTAATGTTTTATTCTTTTCCAGCATATCTTCTTGTACACTACTCAAATACATGCGGTATGTAGCAATTATACAGTTTATTAATAAACTACTTGTTCTGTAAACAACGTTGTTATTTATTATATTTAACATTTTACTAACACTATTCCATGCTTCCAAACACATTAGCTACTTTCAGATTACTGCTAATAATTGCACCCAAATCTTTTTCTTAGTCTGCGGACTCAAGCCAGTCTCCATTCATTCATAATTAAATCTTTCATTCATGTAACTTATGAAGAACCTTGCTCTCTTTGCTATTAAAATCAATTTGTCATTTATCTGCCCATCAAAGAAGTCTTATCTAGATCACTTCGAAGCTTAATACGTCCATTATTACTCCATAATCAAGGGTTGGCCAATACACCGGGTGCAGTGTGGTTGCCAACAATTTCAGCAACTTGGTACAAAGTTTTTCTATATATATATATATATATATATATATATATATATATATATATATATATATATATATATATATATATATATATATATATATATATATATATATATATATATATATAAAGAAATTTAATGTCCGCTGTTGGACTCGAACCAGCGACCTTTAAGATGGTAGTCTTTTGCGTTATCCATTAGGCCACGGCGAAACAAAAGGAAATCGCTCCGGAACTTGCTCACAACATTCAATTGCAATGTCAAGTCCCAGAGGATCTCCCCGACCGCAACTCGGGCCAAGGGTAACGAGGTCAAAGGTTGAATCCATTATCGCAGACAGTTATATAACAGAGGTTTGTATCGCCGTGGCCTAATGGATAACGCAAAAGACTACCATCTTAAAGGTCGCTGGTTCGAGTCCAATAGCGGACATTGAATTTCTTTATAGAAATAGTCTGCGAGTGTTTGAGCAGACTTTAAACCTCTGTTATATAACTGCCTGTAGGAAATCCGTAACGGACTTCGGCCGTACCCAAAGGTCTCTCAGAGAGATGTGATGGAGGGTTCTGTGTTGTGTAAGGGTGGAGCATCTCAGAATATATATATATATATATATATATATATATATATATATATATATATATATATATATATATATATATATATATATATATATATATATATATATATATATATATATATATTATATATTATATTTTGTACAGGCGACTCAGTTTGCCTTGTCAATGATATTACAACGAATGGTTATAGCCATGTATGTCTGCATTAGACGTGCTGTATATTATTTAAATGTTTCGCTTTTACTTAATAGAGAAGTCACATAACAATGCTTGGATCACAGGATACTTAGACGGCTAATCTACAAGGAATTATTCAAACTTACCCAAATTTTGTTTTACTATGGATTTTATTTACAATCTTTTTACAAATATTATCCGTAAACAGACATAATTTAAATTGAAAGATTATCAGAACTTCATAGATTAATTATCACAAATTAAATATATACAGTATATACATGAATATATACATGAACTACGATTATAAATTACGCAATACGTTATTACAAGAATTATCAGTTATCTGACAAGATATAATGAAATGATAACATTATCAAGAGTATAGAATGATACTTAAATTTCGTTAAGGAAGGTTGATTTGGCGTCAACCTAAATAAGGAACAGTTTATTACCCTTTTTATTGCTTGACTGATTATTACGAATCTCGTCTGATTTATTATTGATTATGAGAGCCACGACTTCTAATAAAGATTCACAAGTGTAAATGATAGTTTATGACTGCAACTGAACTCTTGGAAGAAGCTGTCCCAATTTAAGAATTGTAATAAAGATTTTACATATAATAACCCAATCTTATATTCATTCTCACAAAAAAGCTTATTTTCACATATTACAAAAATGATAATTACCCCTTCCAGTAGCAAGGGTCCTAATTTAAGATCACTGGTAATTATTAAGATTACCACAATTACTATTTACGACTACAGATGTCTTATATGTAAGTAGTTTTATACAGGAAGGCAAGTATTTTTATGAAACTCAAGAAAATAATAAGAAATTATGCCTTAAACATATATATATATATATATATATATATATATATATATATATATATATATATATATATATATATATATATATATATATATATATATATATATATATATATATAGATTACCAAAAATGAGGACATATGACACAAAAGGTCAAATGGACAAAACTTATCTGTAGGGTGAAAAAATGTTGGAGGAGTCCAAAGTCTTAAAGGTGAAAATTGACAGAGTTCAAACTCAAGCTTAAATCACACATACTGACGGGATATGAAAAAGCGACATACACAATAAACCAACGGGTGCCTTAGAAAACAACCACAAAGCTGCATGCCTCCACCATCATCACATAACCTGTGAAAAAGTGATGAAATAGGTCAAAAACCTCACATTTCTCCACTAGAAGGAAATCCTCCTTCAATATACCAAAACCATAAATAGAAGTACTGTGGTAGATGCCAAAATTACTAGGAAAGAAACCTATCACAAGATTACCACACAGTACCATCAAAATGGAGCAGCAACCAACCCCCTCAACACAGCGCCAATATATGCAATCCTTCAATACTATCAAAATATATATATATTGCAAATATAATAATAACATAAGAATACAAAATGAAAATAATACAAAACGTACTAAACCATAAATTTGCCAAAATAAGCAATAAAGTAATAAACGTGATCTAACAAACACGAATACAATAATAAAGGATTATTTTTTCCCCTAACATGATATAACATTATAACATATAAAATATAAATAATACATGAATGAATTAATGAAATATATATATATAAATTATTTAAAGGAAAAGTCCACCCTCCCCCCTTTAAATAGAAGATCTATCTATTCCTTCTGATATGGACCTCTCACATTCTCCAGCTCAGTCCCACAGATCTGACCGCTGCTCATCTGAGGCCCCTCTACCTAACACCACTTGTTCCAACCCTTGCAAATAATGCCAGGTAGTATCTCCCTGAGTGGATTGTTAAGGTGGTCCTTCTGCCTATCATATCTTCTATCTCCCTCTCCAGATTACCAACAATCGGGGACTCTGTCTCTAAGACGAATTCATTCACTGGCTGGGAAATATCATCCCTTTTCTCAGTTATGACCAACGGTACACCAGGCTCACTATTCACAGAATCCCCAGTATTACCCACAGAATTCTCCACCTCGTGAAGCGGAATCGGGGAAGATAGGACTTTAATCGGCAAGAGGATACTTAATGGCCGAGCCAGTGGGATTACCAGGCTAATTCATGGGCACATTGGAGCATACGCCCTAAAAAAAAAATCTCGCATTCCGGGGTATAATGAAGCCTGTCTCTGATCATTGAAAAATACTTCAACCCTGTCATAAAAGATTTTAAGAACTTAACATGAGGCCCCTTGGAAGTTGACCAACCCAGCACTGATTTCATTTGAACGTTGAGTGCATGACTTATCATCAAAAACTTTTTCTCTCTCCAACGGAATCCCTCTTTCTTTAGTTCACACTGCTGTTTATAAACTAATCTTGCTGCCTCATTCAACATTCCCTTATTAAACCTTCCAAACTTATCCACTGATGACGTATATTCACTCAATCCCTTAACCCCCAACCAATGTAAGTTTTATTGATACATGTCTTTAAATAAGGGCTGTAGATTCCAAGAGAAACATGTAAACCCCAAAATGAATACAACTGGGAAATCCGGGGTATAAAATTTTTTCACCACTATCATATCCAGAATATTCTTACCACCCTCTACAATACATACCACCTCTAACCCAAATTTGGAAGCAAGGATAGGTGCCACCCCTCTAAAGGCTGCAGCCTCACTGTCTCCGACTATGAGAATCTTCATATCCTGAAAGGATATAACGTGTCTGAGAACAATACAATGGTCATATATCAAAATGAAAAATACCAAGCCTGCTAAAGAAACGTTGTTCTATGCACCATTGACTTTTGTCACCTCAACCACACCTGGGAGTGTTATTTTCACACATTACTTATTTTGCTTGCACACCAACATGTACAAACTACTACTAGGCATATCAACATGACTTCCTAGCTCTCCAGACAGGGACTAAATCTCTGTTCAGCAAGATCCCCAGAGCAGATGACTATAACCTTTGGAGTCATCCCTGCAGATATTCACATACTTCCCGAAGAACTAAGAAGTCAGTCACTTCTCAAACCACTTTAGAGTTTTTTGTCAACAAATACCATACAGGATTCCTCCCAATCTTGCTCTTACTCTTTCTTTTAGGAAATAAGTGAAGATCAGAATGATCGCCTATCAATCGTCATCAACCAGACTGTGAGAGTAGCTCCTCGACATCTAGATGGACTTACTCATTAACATAGAGCTTCTGACTTCCTGAAAAATATTTTCTTTTGAACATTGGGGAACTCTTCACCACCTCATTAAAGCGAATTCAGCATGTCACAAGCCTTTATATATATGAAGAACCCATCATTTCACAATCAATCAAAAGCTTATTATTCTACAATCCTCTTATATCTGTGCAACATTTCAGTAACTTAGAAACTTTTCCAGACTCAGTTATAAACATTTCATCCAAATCATCTTCCTCTTAAAGGACCAATTCTCATCTCAATCAATGATATGGGAGGAACAGTAAGAGTAGGGCCCAGGTAGAAAACACATTCAATGCCACAACCAAACGGTGTAAACAAAGATGGCACCGGGTTCTCAGAAGCAGGTAAATTAATAGTCCCTCACATCTGACTGATTCGCTAAATAAGGATCAGACAAATCTCTTCATCAGCTAGTCCTGTCTGGAAATTTCTCCTCTAATCTTTGAACAGAAATCTTCACCATGAGCTATTTCTCACCACCACCCCAACCCATCTTAAACACACTCTTTAATGCCTGTTGGAAATCCTCAGAGATAAACTAGTATCCTCAGCATTGAAAGGCTTCATACAGCACATTCCACGAAATTTATTATTCTTCAGACTGCGAGATCAGTGGTGGGTAATAGGAATGATATCCTTACTGATGTATTTGGAGATGACACTTTCCCAGATGTTCAAAATACCATTTCCACTCTGCGTCTTCCACTTCCCCCAGGATATTAAATTGTCCCTTTCAGAAAACAGCAAAAATGATTGCACTGAAGATTGAGGGTACCTATCAAATTTTAGAACTAGATTGTCACAAACAGAACTAATGACTAACTTCTCACCCTTTTTCCCATCATGGCAAAGTTAATACAGTAGAACTGTAATTAGTAATTTTGAAGAATTAGCCAAGCTTTATGAAACACCAGTCTAAGGCTAAATGCCCCTAAGAAATCTAACTACCCACAGCTGAGATTTTTGCAGCCTTCAACTTGCAGAAACCCCCATTTCTTCATCTACTGTGGTGAAAATGATAGAAGGGGAGCAACTATCATCCACCATGTTTTTTTGCTGTAGGATTCAGTGAATTGATCACCAACATCCCAACATCAGTTCGGTTTCCCCTGTATGAGGATGCCTTCACTTTGTACACCTTTGGAGTACCATCTCCAACTGTCAGTAAATAAAATTACTAGGGATTGAGTGAAGTATTAGTATCAGGGGGTAAAAAATTTTGTGAGTATCAGTATTGGTAAAAAAAAAAAAAAAACCGAAAAAAAAAAAAAAAAAAAAAAAAAAAAAAAAAAAAAAAAAAAAAAAAAAAAATTATTATTATTATTATTATTATTATTATTATTATTATTATTATTATTATTATAAGGGTAGTGGGCTCCTAACAACAAAATTAATAAGTAAAGAAAAACTTGCTGCATATTTTGTGATAACCTAGAAGCTTTTGTACACCCAGAAGATTTATAGCCTGGATTAAAAGAGCTCAAAGATGGAGCTTCAGACCTTCGGGGTATTAACGTCTGCGTCGTTATTGGGATCAGTTAATGTTCCCACTCAAGACTAAACATGTTTAAACAGGCAAGGAAGAGGCAAAATAAATTAAAATTACTCACCAACTAAATAAAATGTCTCAAACAAACTAAAAGCTGTGCAATTAAGTAAAGGAAAAATAAGTTCGAAGAAATGTTTTTTTTTTTATTATGGGTATTCTACGATTTAATAAACATTCAATAAAAATTTATAAAGGTTTCCTTTCTCCTTATTCTCCCTAAGCACTTTCACTCTCTAATACTTCAATGACTGAATGGCTATACATAAATCGATATAATATATATATATATATATATATATATATATATATATATATATATATATATATATATATATATATATATATATATATATATATATATATATATATATATATATATATATATTAGAGGTGGACCGGATATCCGCATCCGCATCCGCAACTGCGGATATCCGCATCATTTTTCCAATATCCGCATCCGCGGATATCCGCAATTGGATATCCGCAACCGCATCCGCATGCGCGGATAGTAAAAAATTACGTATCATGCAATCGATAAAAACTTTCAAATGGCAAAACTTTGTATTGAATGCAGAACCTCTTTCTGAGCGCCATACAGGCGACTATCTTGAAACTGTATTTGAAAAGATGCTGACAAAATGGAAGATTTCATTAAATGAAGTGCACTGCGTAGTCAGGGATTCGGGCACAAATATAAAAAAAAGCACTTTCTCTGGCAAGAGTGAAAAATGTAGATTGCTTTGCACACCAAACTCAGATAGTAGTTAAAAATTCCATTATGAGTCAAAAATGTGTATCCGATTTAATAACCAAATGTAGGTTAATTGCTACGCATTTCAATCACTCCGTTGTAGCCCAAAATGAGCTGAAGAAAATACAAACAAGATTAAATGTTCGTCCACTTTCTGTCATGCAAGATATTCAAACACTTTGGAATAGTAGTTTGCATATGCTTGAGAGGATGAGCGAAATTAATGAGGCCATTTGCATTTATGCTTCAAGCAGCACAAAAATAAAGCCTCTAACAGCTGACGAAAATAACATTTTAAATAATTGTATTAATATCCTTAAGCCTTTTGAAGAATTAACAAAGACTATAAGTTCAGCTGAATCATGTTTGTCAGATGTGATACCACTTGTTTC
Organism: Armadillidium nasatum; assembly: GCA_009176605.1. NCBI lineage: Eukaryota > Metazoa > Arthropoda > Malacostraca > Isopoda > Armadillidiidae > Armadillidium > Armadillidium nasatum. The sequence goes on from SEYY01000953.1 coordinate 141,782, forward strand.
AACATTGAAAGTTGTGTTAACAAATGTTATTAAGTCTAAGGGAGTTTCAAGGATGACTGAAACATTAATGAAGGAGATGAACGACAGATTTGAAAACCTGGAAAATGATGATGCTTATACAATTGCAACCTTTTTAGATCCTAGGTACAAAATAAAATTTTTTAAACCACTTGTTTCTCAGAATGTTAAAATCAAATTAGGATGCTTATGCGATGAGATGATAGAAACAGCTAAAATAACGCCTTTCAAGAAAAAGCAAAAGCTGTCAGATACAAAAGAAACAAAATCTGTTAGCTTAAGCATTGCTAAATCAATGAAAGATCTTCTAGCTTCCAGCAGCCATGAAGAATCACATTCAGAAGTGTCAAAGGATACAATATCGATTATTGAAAATTATCTGAAACTCCCACGTTTGGAGGCAGATAAAGACCAACTGGTTTGGTGGAGAGATAATTGCAAAAGTTTCCCTTTTCTTGCTGAGCTGGCAAGGACTTATTTAGCATGTCCTTCAACTAGTGTTGCTAGTGAGCGTCTTTCCAGTGGAGCAGGCCTCATTTACGACGAAAAGCGAACCAAACTTTCACCTGAAAGAGCCCAAAAGCTTTTATTTCTAAAAAATAACTTACCAATTATTAACTTCAAATGGAATATGTGAAACTGTGAAGTGTGAAGGTAATACTAAATTACTGGCTATATATATATATATATATATATATATATATATATAATATATATATATATATATATATATATATATATATATATATATATATATATATATATATATATATATATATATATATATAACCTTTTTCCAAATGGGTGGAGGTTGGTGGGGTGTTCAAGAGTTGGGTCCCCGTCCCACACCCTGGTAACATAGATTCTGGATATTATATTTAAAATTCCAAGAATCTATGGCAAAAACTCCTAAAAAATTAAACTATCCGCATCCGCATCTGCGGATATCCGCAATTGAATATCCGCAACCGCATCCGCATCCGCGGATAGTAAAAAATTACTATCCGGTCCACCTCTAATATATATATATATATATATATATATATATATATATATATATATATATATATATATATATATATATATATATATATATATATATATATATATATATATATATATATATATAGTACCTCGGTTGTCATCTTAATATGTTACTAACGGATTAAATTAGAGATTAAAATAAAATAAACTATTTAAGAAAACAAATCAAATGGTGTGAAAATAAATGGAAAAGCAGTTTTGTGCATTTCAAAAAATCATTTTTAGTGGAAAGCATCATATTAATGTTCTGGAAACAAAATTAGCTGGAAGCTACTTGGCAAAATATTATGTAATATTAATAAAAAATCACAATTTAATTAAGTAAATAGATGAACAAGTTGTTCTATGCTATACAAAGAGTTAACTGTCCTAATTTGACCATAACAATTAATTTATAAGCAAAATTAATTATTAACTATTAATTAGTAATTACTTAATTGAAAATTTGTAAAATCAAGAAAAACAATGTTTCGTGGTATTCGAAACTCTACAGTCAAAGAAATTGAACATTTAAAAAATTGTAAGCCAACGGGATTGTTACTTTAAAATATCTGATATCGGTATTGGTCATATTTTACCGATACCGATACTTCACTCCATCCATAATATATATATATATATATATATATATATATATATATATATATATATATATATATATATATATATATATATATATATATATATATATATATATATATATATATATATATGATTGTATTCTTGGCAACATCCTAAGCAAAAAAATCATGTCAAATGCAGAAAAGAAAATTAAGAAAAATAAAAATTATTTACAATGATAAAGTTTTGTGACACCCACCTTCACCATCCTGTTAATTGTTAGTAACTATAAACCCTCTTTAACAAAGGTATATTGCGTGTAGTTCGTGAAACCAAAAATATATCTTTAAGATAACAAGAGTAGAGTTGTGGTTTTTCTGGACTCCGTGTCTCTTAATTTGATGGATCCTGTAACTTGGTCCCTGTTAAAAGTGACAGTGTTATTTAGGAAAGACTGTATATACAAACATATGAACATTATTACACTTATTTTTATTATAAGCAAAAAAAATTTCATGGGGAGTTCACCCTGAATAGGAGTTTTTCTGTTTCTGGGATGGTGCTTCGGATCTCTGTCCTTTTCAATTTAGTGGTTGATAATGGTTAGAATATGCTTACAATATTCTTAGTATTTTTTTCTTCTTTTCTTTTCTTTTCTTTCTTTCTGTGGAGACCTTCCACTACTTTCCTTCAAGTTAATCTGGTTTATTACTAATACTCTTTAAAGAACACTTAATAATTCAAAAACTCTTAAAGTGAGGAAACTAAACATCATGAATTATATTCTCAGATTCTGCAAAAAAATATTAACACATCATTCCTCCACACTCGTTGATAAGACGACAACGGAGGGTAAGGAACAACTAATTCTCTCTTTTTTTTTTTTTTTTTTTTTTTGTATTGATTGGGTCATTTCTTTGTGACAACTTCAATTTCAACCTAAAAGTTTTTTCGTTAGAAATATGAAAAAAATTTACTTGGTTCTAAAAATTCTTCAACTTAAAATTACTTTTGTACAGAACTGATAAATTCCATTTGTCATTTAAATTAATTTTCTTTCAAAAATGGAAAAATAAAAATTTCTTTGAACCTTGAAAATCTCTCTTCTACTCCTTACATATGTTTCATTTTTCTCCTCATCTCTTCTTCTGAGAGATTATGGCATTTACGAGCCAAAAACTCAATGGAATACATCACCGTTCCTTCTACTATTTTTTTCCAAACCCCTTTCAATCTCAAATTCAAGCTTCTTTTTCTACCCATGTTGGAACCATGATCTTAGGGGTTTCTGAATGGTAAGACTGGATGTCCCAGAATACTAGATGTTGAAGGTTCTTGTTCAAGGAGACCCTCAATTAGGGAAAGCCGGTACAGCTTCCACCTGACCCCTCGTGGACGTAATTGGGTCGTCCCTGTGGATGGAAGAGGGCTCTGCAGCTTCAATCAAGTTATTTGTGGGGGTTGACTCCAGCATTTCCGGCAACCTGCCCATTGAAGCTGATGTAAGGGAATTTATTTACTTCTCTGAAGTGGTTGTTATAGTTATAAACTCGTTTTTTGCTGAGGTTGTTTGGTTATCATTATTTCTTACATTGAGGTAGAAGGTTTGCTTGGCTCCAATGTTGGTAACATGTTTTAACTCTTGTCCCCCCACGTGTTGTATAAATAGTCCTTGTTACTTTTGTCTGTTTGCATACGGGTAGAGAGAGAATGTTTGGGAATTGACCATAAGGTGTTTTGGATCCCAGGGTGTTTTCTTCCTTAATCTTGCTCCAACCCTACATCCAGGGTTACGAACTGATCCATTCTCGCCTATACTGCAGGGGGAACAACGTTATAATTGGCCAACCTTGCCTCATTTCTCATTCTTTGCCAAAATCTTTGGATTAATTCTTTACTTCTTTGCAGTGATGCAACCCATCTCAGAGGAATCCTTTACAACCCAACGTAACTATTTTTCCACTAAATATTGTCTGCGAAGTCGTCGGTATCGGGTAGTTTTATTAATGGGGAATATCACTGGATATACTGTAAGTTTTTATTCGACCAATAATTATTCGGCGTCTTGTAAGGTATTCAACTTACCATATGTCATCACGGCATCCTCATGTAATTCCTTTTCATCAAATTGGGGATCCTCATAATACTTAGTTTTAATGAAGAAAGGGTAATTTCTTACCCTCCTTTCATTATAGTAGTTTAAATCTAAATAGGGGGCGCCATCAGCCATATGTTGATTCCTACATCTTACAGCCACGTTGGTGGTTTCTTTCCCAAATTTGTAAATCTTTAGACAAAATTACTCAATTCAAAGGTGGGGTCAGCTGTGATTACGTTATATGCTTTTATATCTACTCTGGCCTATATCCACCTTAATGAAAGCCTCGGTGAAGAGAGCAAATACAAAGAAATGTGTGAAAGTGTAATCGAGATGATCCTTCAATTTTTCTTTGAGTTCACTCAATTTGAATCTTGGATATGAAGCATAGACCACTTCCACATTCGCTCCAAAGTCTTCTTGGCGGTGTTCTTGCTCTAAGTCACTGACCAAAGAATGTTCAATGATAAGTATTTACATAAGAAATACTTAATAGGATTAGTAAATATGAAAAAATAATTATTTTCAAAATTTGTTCATTTCGTTTCCTTTCTAAAATAACATGTTTCACATTGGGTAGGTCCTGACACATACCTCGTGATCTGGTATGTGGTCCTTCTAGGTCAGTAATGGGAGAAGTTTGTTCCTCATTTACTTCATTTTCTACTTGAAAACCAAAATAAAAATTTAATTTCTCATTCTCCTTTTGAGTTACATTTAGTGACAGTTGTCTTTTGATTTCTTCTAAATTTTCTCTAAATATTGGTTGTGGAAGGTTATGATTCCCTGGACATTTAAGCTTCATTTAATTATAGCTTCTCTTTGCCTATTTTCTTTTTTATTCATCTATGACTGTGTGTGTGAATGTGTATATGTTTATAATTTCTTACAACCAACCATTTTAATTATTTACAACCTAATTTTCCTTTCGTCCTCCGCTTATTCGTAGACACTTGTCTATAGTGGTATACTATATTGTTATATTTGTGTGTTATTTATGTTTTTTATGTTATTTTTACTTTATTTTATTTTATTTTTTATTGTCATATTTTCATTATGTTATGTCTCTTATAGCTTTCTTGAAAATGCCTTTAGAATATAATAAGCCGAAACGTTGAAAGATATTTAAGCACAGCAATAATAATAATAATAATTATTTTTTTTTAAAAAAACTTTGGACGTAATATATTATATACAATTAATCAGCATTCATTTTTAGTTATCCTGTTCGTAATATATATATATATATATATATATATATATATATATATATATATATATATATATATATATATATATATATATATATATATATATATATATATATATATATATATATATTAAGAATTTTATATTGTTAATGTTAAATTTAGTTAAATTCTTGCCTTTAGTTGAAATTCTTTTATTGAAACGATAAAGTTAAGACCCTACCTAACCCACCAGCAAGTTCAATATTCCGGCGCCAGACATCAAACCCTAGGCTAGTCAAATAAGGTCTACTAATAACTTTTTAATTAAATTTTTTTAAGGTTTCATCAAGAAATGAATCTTGATATATTATATTATTATTGAGGACCAATAATAAACAATATTAAATTAACTAGACACAATTAATTATCCCGTTATCAAAAGTCAAACTTTTATCACAAGATTGTACCATAGATGTTTTTTCTACAGAGTCAAAATTATACTGTTTTCATAATACATTACTGGATACGTTATTTATTACGGATGCGCGCGCACGCCTAATATAAACGTCTTCAAACAAAAGAATAACGTTTGAAGTCAGTGAATTTTTTATTGAATTTTTACTGTAACATTTTAAATTTTTTACCATTAATAATTATTTAATTTTAATATTTCACAAATTATTATATATATATATATATATATATATATATATATATATATATATATATATATATATATATATATATATATATATATATATATATATATATATATATATATATAATATATATCTGGCCGTCGTCGGGAATGGAGGTGCTTAAACCAGATGGGAAAAGAAAAGATAGAAGAATCAGATGGAAGAGAAGAGAAGTGAACAGACTGAACAGAAAAGAAGAGAAGCTTTCACAATCTATTCTAAAAATTGGATAAATTGTTCAGAGAACGTTAAAGAACTGCATAGAAAAGAAAATTCCAACTTAAAAATAACAGATTTATTTTAAAATATAATTTTTTTTAAAAAATATTTTCAAAACAAAATTAAAAGAATCGTAATTAAATTATTTTCAAAATTTTCTGGAGGAGCAACAAAACTTTCAATTAACATACTTTCGGCTTAAGTGGAAAATTCAACGTTAGAAAGAATACAAAATTTAAAATCACGAGTATGGATTGGGCGACAACGTTGGATCATGAAGAATAGTTCTTCGCATGGTTCTAGGGTCTGGGATTCCTTTTAACCAGTTTTTTTTTGTCTTCCCATGTACGACTGCAGGAATTTTTCTGCAGTCGGCGCCACCCTGCATCATGCGGGATACGGTGTAGTGTATAAAAAAATATATATATATATATATATATATATATATATATATATATATATATATATATATATATATATATATATATATATATATATATATATATATATATATATATATATATATATATAGGGATGGAGTGAAGTATCGGTATCGGCATATTTTCCGATATCGGTATCGGTATCGACCTTTTCAGTATCGGTATCGGCAAAAAATGCCCGATACCGATACCGATACCAGGTCTAATAATTCTCAAGAGAGAAACTACGAATTCTACTTTTCTACCAAGCCTACCTACATAGAGAAATGATCGTAATACGATTTTTTTCGGTTTATCAGTGAATGGTAAAGAATTTTTGAAAGAAAAAAAAATCAAAAACACTTAAATTAAAAGAATAAAAGTTATTCAAATAAATAAAATAAATTTTTTTTTAAAAAAATGAAAAGTTTCAAATATATATATATATATATATATATATATATATATATATATATATATATATATATATATATATATATATATATATATATATATATATATATATATATATATGGTCAGACTTCGGTTTAAAAAAGGTACATTTGAATTCGTATCTTCACTTTACCCTGCAGATGTTGCATAAATGTGAACAAGAGAGAGAGAGAGAGCTATATGAAAAAAATATCACCCACGTAAATATAAATCTTCTTGACTCAGTTTAAATCAGCTGACTATAATTGAAAAGCAAGAAATACAAACACGAGTCAGCATGCAATAGATACAGTACCATGTAGATTCTCAATGATCATTGATTTAGTGACACATTTCGCTTTGAAGGAGTAGGGTGGTTTTCCCATATTTCTTTAAAAAAAAGTGTAAAAAGTGTTCTGGTTTTATTTGAGTAGCAAAAAATAAAAAAATATATATATATATATATATATATATATATATATATATATATATATATATATATATATATATATATATATATATATATATATATATATATATATATATATATATATATATATATAATTGCGTGAAAAAAATAAAATGGGGTATATATGTTTTCTGGATTTGTAAAAAGCATACGATAGGCTATGCAGGAGGAAGTTGTTTGAAATATTAATGGAAAGGGGGTTGAACGGGAAATTACTGAAAGGGATCAAAGCCTTTTATGCGAATTGTAGATCAAGAGTGAGGGTGAAGAGGGAACTATCTGATTGGTTTAGCATATGGGTGGGATGGTTATGTCGCCATGGTTATTTAACCTATTGATGGATGGTGCAGTTGGGAAAGAGAGAGAAGGGAAGGGTGTTAGGTTGAAAAATATGGAGGGTGAATAGGATGTGAACATTTTACTTTTTGCAGATGATGCGGTGCTGGTGGCAGAATCTGCTGAAAGTTGATACTGGTGAGAGTTTGAGGGAAAATATACAAACATGGTCATTCCAGCGAAGAGCAAAGTTATGAGGATTGAAGGCGGGGATGAGGAGATGTGGGGGGAGGAATGGGGGGTGTAGAAGTAATCAATTTGAAAATTTTTTAGCTTATTAAATTCAATAAATTGCAAACTCCTTATAATTAGTATTTTGATCATCCAGCACGTTTTTATATTACTACTCTATAAGCAGAAAAAAAGGGAAAATATTAATGTTTTTGGTAAAGGAACATTAATTCGGAAATGTAGAAAATAAAATGTTAGCTTTTAAAATTTAAAAGAAATATGAATATATTTTATTAGGAAAAAAAATTAGTTTAGTTAGCTTTCAGCTAAAAATTTTCTAATGTAAAATTGTCTACCATACAAAGGCTTCCCTCTGTTTGTTGAGAATTTATTTAAGAACGTAAATAAGAGATTAAAATGTATACTTTTTTTCTGTGGAAATATTTCCAGTCAAAATAGGGTATAATAACCTAATAATAAATTATGAATATACGAGGGAAATATTATTTTCAATTATTTTATTTTATTAATTCTACATTTTACTATTACGATATTATTACTATATTACTAAAAATAATATTATTATTAGTGGCTGTAGCAGTGGTTATAATTTTGATATTATTAGTAGTATAAATATTTTTTTTATTATTTTTATTTCTGTTATAATTTCAATTTTACTTCCTATATTATTCCTATTATTACTTTTAATAATAATAGTAATGTTAATATTATTATAATTATTATTATTATTATTAAGATGTATGTATACAATTATACTACTATAATCATTTATATTTTCGTTGAAATTAAAAAAAAATATATTTTATTTACTTTTCTAATTATTGTACAAGATACATGAAATCAGGTTAAATAAAATTTAAAATAACTTTTTATTTTAATTTTTATCTTTTAATTTGCTGGATCTTACAAAACAATTATCAGTTTTTAAATGATTTTTTCCCATTAAGCCTAAAGCATGGAGCTTATAAGTTACGTTAGATCGTTGGAGAATTGAAATAAATGTTTAAGTAACAGACAGGGCATTGTTTAGCTGCTGCCATTGGTAATATAATAAGATGGTAACCGAGGTACTACATGATATATATATATATATATATATATATATATATATATATATATATATATATATATATATATATATATATATATATATATATATATATATATATATATATATATATATATATATATATAATAATATAATGTTTTGTTTAAAGTACAAAATTGGTATCGGTATCGGTATCGGCATATTTTTAGGTATCGGTATCGGCAAAGTTTAAACTCTTGGTATCGGTATCGGTAAAAATTTTGGTATCGCTCCATCCCTAATATATATATATATATATATATATATATATATATATATATATATATATATATATATATATATATATATATATATATATATATATATATATATATATATATATATATATATATATATATATATCACATGGCTTGTGGGATAGGATACATTTTGAAATGCGACTTCAAAACAACTAGATATTACGAATATAAGAAAACTTAAAGTTTATGGTCAATGATTATTTTTCAATCTTGTTTCAGCCTTCATGAATTATTAAAAAATAAAAATAAAAAGTTGGTATCGGTATCGGGTAGTTTGAAATTATTGGTGTCAGTATCGGTTAAAATTTTGGTATCGCTCGCCTTCTTAAAATTACAGCATGTTATGACACTCGAGGCTTATTTGTTTTCACACAAAAGTAAGTAAATGTCAGTTTCAAAATCTGCCCATTACCCATCCCTACCCAAAGCTGACTTTTTCACTCTCATCGGAGGTTTTCACCAGTGGCTCAAAATTAAGGATACATGTATTTCTGGAGAGCACCTTGTCACATTAACTTCCATCATGTTCAATTATATTTGCACAAGAGTTGATGGAAATCTCAAGGTTATCATCCCTCATTAGAAACGAATTTCTTGCACTTCAAAACAGATCCTCCAGAACATTTTCGATTTGTATGCACCAAGAAGACTTTTTATCCGGCTCTTGAAAGAAAGGAAGACATTCCGAAGAGCCAAGTTCCTTGCGATGTAGCCATTCGACATGCTGCCAAAGTCACCAATGGAGTCATCATGACCCGACTATGAAATGGTCTTATTCACTTTATCGACGTCAGTTTTCCCAGTCTCTCTCAGGTCATCATATAGGGGTGGGATAAGACTATGAGAAATAAGTTCTTCCTTACTTTACAAAACATCCCCTATGAAGACTGACGAGCATTCTCTCAGAATATTCAATAAATAGACTTTATTTTGCTTATTTACTTGACTTAAAGCAAGATCTAACATACATACGTTTAGTCTATTTATTGAACATCTGATCCATATCTCAGTTTCCTAGTATGCAGGGACTGTACCTGTACTTATACTCCAATACCATCAATCCTCCTTTAAAAAAAGACCAATATATCTTCATATTCTGTAGAACAGAGCGTTGAACAGAATAGGGCTGTAGAATTTTCTTACATGTTTAAAAATGTCGCATTTTATGATTTTTGTGTTTGATTTTTTTGCCAAGTACTTACATTAACCATTCAAATTATGAATAATGTTTATATATGTATCAGCCTTTGTTACGTAAATCAACATTGCCCCTCATTGCCCTGATATTATTACATTCACTTTAAAGTATATCGATCATATGCTATGGTATTTTTTCACCATCAAGATCGTCCCTTCTTAATTACTCTTGTTTCATTAGATTTTATCACGTATTACCTGAATAACTTCACGGGTAACTGCTATATTTCTTCCATTCTTGTTCTTCTCATGAACTGAAAATTAATTAAAAATTAGAAGTTTACCTATCCATCTTTTTGTTTACCAAAGTGTGGTAAAGAATAAATTTTATGCTTGAAGGGGAAAAGCCAGAAATACTTCCGAACACTATACTAACTCTGTGCTTACTTGTTGAAATAAAATTGTATTTGAAGTAGTTATAGTCCGCTTGGAAAAGTATTCTTAAATTACCTATGTTCTCATCCTTGGTTCTTCTTTCTTCTTGTAATAGACCAAAATTAAAATAACATAAGATACTTGTATTAGGAAAGAATCGTATAAATGTTTTCCATATTTTTAGTACAATATTTAAATTCCAAAGTGTGGAGTAGTTGATTCGAATTCCTTTAATGGTATTATTTAAATTAAATGTTTTAAGTTTTAATTTATTTACTCGTTTTTATTACAGGAATGTAAAGGAGGTTGAGACGCAGTTCATGAGCATCAATGTCATCGAAAGCTATTCAAATTACGCCGATAGACAAGTTGTTAAAATTATAATAAAATTAATGTAAATATTCAAAGAGGATTTTACAACGGAATTTCGGATTGTTAAAGATTTTCTCTTGCTGAATACTCATGTTTCTCTAATTAAATTCGGAAAGGTTTCAATAATATTTCTCTTTGCACTGAAGTTTTCTCCATTTATTTTTTTTTTAATTTTTCTTTCTAATTTAAATTTTCGTTTTCACAAGTATTTCTGAAAAGGTTAAAGCAGTTATAAATTGTAAGATTGTAGATTTTGAATTCGGGTAATAAAATGACATACGTATGCCATCCAAACTAGTCTTTAGATTAGGATTATAATATATATATATATATATATATATATATATATATATATATATATATATATATATATATATATATATATATATATATATATATATATATATATATATATATATATATATATATATATATATATATATATATATATATATATATATATATAGTTATTGGGAACATTGATTTTGGAAATAGTTTCTCTTAAATGATTTATAAAATTAATATGTTTAAAAACTGCTTAATCAAAAAACGTGACAAAATTAATATTAATAATAATTTTTCACCTTTATTTTATTCAAATCACATTTCTCATTATTACTACTATAAGATATCATTAAAGGACGAGGTCAGTGCACGATTATTTAAGAATAATGAAAATTTACTAACTTATTTGACATATTTTTTTATATCCACTTTTAAGATGTGTTTGGATATTTTGATTACTCCTATTTAATTTTTATTTATGATTAAGGTAAACATATTTAGATAATGATGATGATAAGTGTGATGATTATTTTTATTGATAATAAGTATTGGCATCTGTTACGATGTAAGTAAATATTGTTTTTATGAAATGTCTTTCGACGTAACTAATTGTTAGAGCAATAATATATCTTGGCACCGTTTATGTTTTTTCATTTAAAATTCTTTCAGTTTTAAAGATTAAATTTTATAAACTTATTTTTTATAGATCTATTAAATATTTCTGATTTCTTATTGGTAGCTTATATATTTAACATTCTAAAATCGAGTGTTATTCAGCAAACAAACATTCCACTTGGTTCAAGGTATCGTTGCTTGTTCCTTCTTTGAGCCAAAGATTGCCATTGAGTTTTTACTTTATAAGACCTCTTATAATAAGCCTCTCTTGTACTTATTTAAAAAGGGTTAATTGTATCATTTCGTAGACTATTATAATAGGTAAAAGAGTAAAGTGTTTTATGGATAGGAAAAAAAAGACATTGTAATGAAAAGTTAAAATTATCAAGTCATCTTTTATTCTTCAGTGTTAGTTTATAAGAAATCTGCCTGGGCATATGCTCTTATGTATTCCTCTGTGCATAACTTGCATATGTTCTTTAAAAAAATTGATTATTATTATCATCGTTGAGGATTATCGTAAATTGTTAATTGTTCTTAGGTTTTAAGAGTTAAAAATATCGTCATTTAGAATTTAAATTTAATAATGTCTGGGCAAATTTAATTAATTTTTGATTTTTGTGTGTTTGGGAGCATTAAAAAATGTCAGTCAGAGGTTTAGTGAATGCTTAATTAAGTATTTGAAAGATTTAAAAATTTTTAATCTAAAATAAATTATATTCAAAATGTAAGTATATTTAACTGCATGAAATAAAACTATTCCCATTCCAAGTTTTATTATCATTATCTTAAATTGTCAACTGTGCTCATATATATATATATATATATATATATATATATATATATATATATATATATATATATATATATATATATATATATATATATATATATATATATATATATATATATATATATATATATATATATATATATATATATATATATATATATATATATATATATATATATATATATATATATATATATATATATTTTTTTATTTTTTTTTTTTTTTTTTTTTGTCTCCTCTGGTGGGCAAAGGCCAAAGGCCTACCATAATCCACCAGAGTTTGGGAGTATTCGAAATCGGGTCGCTAATGGCCGACGTGACCCGATACACGGCGTTTAAAAGTGTACAAGTCAAAGGAAGTTGGGAAAATAGAAGAAGGGAGTGTGTTCCAGACTTTACCAGTAGAGTACATGTAAGAGTGAGCATAGCGGTTAAGTCTGGGGTCGGAGAGTTGGACAGAGAAAGGATGAGACTGTGTAGAAAGTCGTGTCGCACGAGCCCTTCTCAATGGAGGAGGTATGCGACGTGAGAGTTCAGAAGAGCAATGTCCGTTGTAATAGCGATAGTATAGAGAAAGTGACGCAACAATTCGACGGGAAGAAAGAGATTGGAGAGAGTTAGTAAGAGCGGGAGAGTTGATAAGACGAAAATCCCTAGACTCCACCTTTTCAAGAAGAGCTGTATGTGTGGAACCACCCCAGATGTGAGAGGCTTACTCCATACAGGGGCGAACAACACTCCTATACAGAGCAAGCAACTGGGGTGGCGTAAAAAAATTACGAAGGCGCCTCAGAACACCCAACCTCTTAGAAGCTTGTTTAGAAGAGAGAAGTAATGTGATCTTTCTAAGAAAGATCATGAGAAAGAGAAACGCCGAGAATATTGAGAATAGATGAAGGTTTGAGTTGAGTGTTTTCGAAGATGATGTCATAGTTGTGTTGAAGATTGTGTCGAGTAGAAAGATGGAGGAATTGAGTTTTTGAGGCATTGAAAACGACCATGTTTTCTCTGCCCCAATTTGAAATACGAGAAAGATCAGAGGTCAGTTGCTCCAAGGCCAACCTTCTTGAATCTATCAACTGCTGTTGGGAGGGACGTCTTTCAAATTGAAAAGGAATAATGAAGGGTGGAGTCATCGGCATAGGAGTGTATAGGAGATGAAGTAATAGAGAGAAGGTCATTGATGAAAATTAGAAAAAGAGTTGGGGATAGGACAGATCCTTGAGGAACACCACTATTTATAGATTTTAGGATGAACGGTGGCCGTCTACAACAGCTGCTATAGAACGCCGGGAAAGGAAATTAGAGAGAAGGATAGATTCCGAAAGAGGGAAGTTTAGAAATCAAAGCTTTGTGCCAGACTCTATCGAAGGCTTTCGATATGTCTAGCGCCACAGCGAAAGACTTCACCGAAATGCCGAAGAGCGGAGGACCAAGAGTCAGAAAGTAAGGAAAGAAGATCACCAGTAGAACGTTTTTTACGAAAGCCATACTGGCGATCAGAGATAAGATTAGAAGAATTGAGATGTTTCCAAATCTTCCTGTTAAGGATAGATTCGAAAACTTTAGAAAGAACGGAGGTTAAAGAAATGGACGATAGTTAGAGGGTTGAGAAGGGGTCCCCCTTCTTCGGCACAGGCTGAATGAGCGCACGTTTCCAGCAAGAAGGGAAGGTCGAAGTAGAAAGACAAAGACGAAATAGTTTACCAAGGCAGGGTGCAAGCTCGGAAGCACAAGTTTTGAGAACCGCAGAAGGAATACCATCAGGACCATACGCCTTCTTAGTGTTAAGCTCAGAGAGAGCAGAAATGACATCTTTAGAAGAAATTACAATAGTTAGGCATAAATGAGTTGAAGGAGGAGGAACAGCTCCGGAATCGTCTAAGGTAGAATTAGAAGCAAAAGTTTGAGCAAAGAGTTCAGCTTTAGTAGAAGGTAAAATGGCAGTTGTACCATCAGAAGAAACTAGAGGAGGGAAAGAGGAAGAAGCAAAGTTAGAGTTGACATTTTTTGCAAAATGCCAGAAAGGGCGAGAGGAAGAGGAACCAGAAAGATTATTTATTGCATTTGCGACGGAGAAAAGAGTTTTTGGTATCTCGAAGAATAGATTTTGCACGATTCCTGGGATGAAATATAAGTTGAATGAGTTTCAGGAGTTTGAAGACGACGGTAATCTCTGAAGGCAGCATCCCTGCGGCGGATAGCACGAGAACAAGTAGAGTTAAACCAAGGTTTGTTAGGTTTAGTAGAAGGGAAAGAATATGGAATGTACGCCTCCATGCCAGAGAGAATCACCTCGGTTATGCGCTCAGCACACTCCGAGGGATCCCTCCCACGAAAGCAATAATCATTCCATGGGAAATCAGAGAAGTACAACCGCAAGTCAGACCAGCTAGCAGCACCGAAGAAGATCTTAAAAGACAGAACAAGATACGGAGATAAGAAGGTGATCGGATGAACCCAGAGGAGGAAAGAGTTTAACAGTATAAGGAGAAGGATTAGAAGTAAGGAAAAGATCAAGTATGTTGGGTTCATCACCAAGGCGATCAGGGATACGGGTAGGGAGTTGCACCAACTGCTCAAGGTTATTCTGGATAGAAAAGTTGAAGGCGAGTTCACCGGCTGTATCATGAGAACTAAATGAAAGCCACTGGCGGTGGTGAACATTGAAATCACCTAAAATGATGATTTCAGAGAAAGGAGAAGATAGAATGTGCTCTATTTTGGAGTTTAAATAGTCGAAGAATTTTTTATAGTCAGTGGAATTAGCAGATAAATAAACAGAACAAATAAATTTAGTGGTAGAATTGCAAGAGAGCTTAAGCCATAAGGTAGAAAATTCAGGAGACTCCAAATTAGAGACACGAGAGCAAATAACATCGTTGCGCACATATGCGCAACAACCGCCTTTGGCTGAAAATTGAGGATAGAGACAGTAGGAGGTAACAATATAAGGTTTGCTGTCAGCACACTCAAGCAACTGAGTTTCGGTTAGAAACAGGAGATGAGGTTTAGAAGAAGAGAGATTGTGTTCGACAAAGGGGAAATTAGAAAAGAAACCGCGAATATTGCAGAAATTAATGAAGAAAGAAGACGGTGCACCGGGGCAAGCCGGACGCCGGGTCGTGGCGGCACCATCCCCATCTTCGGAGGCCGCCAACTCCCAGTGATGATGGGGTGATGGGTGGAGGTTGAGGGGCATTCTTTGGATGCCGCCCCTCGCAGCATCTCCGTGGCAGCTGTAGGTTTCGCCATTTTCATTTGTTATTATAAAGGTAATGCAAGAGTAAGCGCTTGTAAAATGTGGGAACGTGTGAAGAATTGGGGTGGAGAGGTAGTAGGAGCATAGACACTCCAGAGTGGGGCGGAGGTACACTAGAGACCCCCTGAGAAGGTGAAACACGAACCAAAGGGAAACGGAGTGAAACTGAATGGTCTAGCCCATCCTATCACTCCGTGGGTTATGCATCGCTTCGGACGGAGCTACGTCCTCCCCCTATAATATATATATATATATATATATATATATATATATATATATATATATATATATATATATATATATATATATATATATATATATATATATTATATATATATATATATATATATGCCTTGCAATTGCACGGTATATTAAGAAGTATAGGGTTAAAGATAGCTTTGTTCACTTATTAAGTTTATTTCTTAAGCCTAATAGTACAGCACTATCAAATTTTCATCACCTTATTCAATATTCTATTTACTCCACAACAGGACTTAGACAAGGTTAATAATCATAAACTGTACAGCTTATAGAGTTTTCACTACCTAAGTATTGAATTTAAAGCACTGCAAACCCACTTCATTCCCTTTATATTAAGCCTCATTTGCTTTCTCTTAGAGCGATGCTCTCAGTACACGTTTCTAGGCACGTTGATCTGGCCTCACTGCTTGACTCTCTCTTCTGCCTTCCTCCTTTCGCCCTCACTCTTTTCGAACTGGCCAATCACGTTCGGTTTTAATATCACCTGATATAAGTTTTAGGAGTCGTGTTTCATTGCAATATATATATATATATATATATATATATATATATATATATATATATATATATATATATATATATATATATATATATATATATATATATATATATATATATATATATATATATATATATATATATATATATATACCCTATTGGGAGCGATAGAAATACCAATAGGTGTAACCTTTGTGCTGTGCATACATGTCAAACTTTATTAAAGCCATAAGTTATTTTCTTATGAGACTTATGCCATTACCAATATGATTTTTGAGTATATGCCGAAAAACATATGTCACCAACGTTGTTTCCAATGGTTGACATAGGGTCCCATAAAACCTATGGAAATTTTTAAGGGCACTGCTTCCTTTGCTTATGGGGCAGCAGAGCCATGGCAGAACATTATTTCAAACAGTTCTGGCCAGTACAAACTTCACTTATTGTCGGAGAAAAAAAAAGGAAATCCAGCTTCAATGAGTAGCGAAAAAATCATATTTTCTCTGTATATCAAACTAGGCCTTATTAAACAATATGTAAAAGCTTTAGATACGAATGATGGGTGTTTTAAATACATGAAACCAAAATTACCAAGTTTAAAGGTTATGAAAAAATCAAATCAAAACTGCTTACAAATAAAAACATTAAAGACAGCAGTTTTTCTAATGTCAGGAAAGAACACGAGAAAAATGCCTGGTTCTCATTCGAGAACTTAGTAGAAAACATTTTGGGGAATTATAAGGTAAGTAGTAGGGCGGCGAAACTGTCGGTAAACCTGGGTAAGGTCCCAGGGTACTTTTAGCCCTGGGGCGAAGCCCCTGGGTATTTTAAGGTGTTTATAAGGGTTTAAGACCCCCCAGAGGGTATTTTAAGGTGTTATAAGACCTCCATGTGGGTGTCTCCCCGAAAAAGTAATAGTTATTAATTAATTAATTAATAAAATTATTATGAAATAATAATTATTGAATTTATGTTAAAACACGTTTCCCCCCCCCCCCGCCGGGAATTCCCCCTCTTAGAAAAAAATTTTTTTTTATTATTATTATTATATATACCGGGAGCCGCCGGGATTCGTTCGAACTCGCGCGCAGGGGTTCACACACGCCCGTGGTTCGCTTGTTAAGAAATCCCCGATAGAATAGGGCTTGCCCTATTCAGATCCTCAGCGGATATTATTATTATTATTTATTTTATTATTATTATTTATCCGTTGTTCATATTATTATTATTTTATCTTCTGCTTTTTTATATTTATTTTCGTGATCTTTATTATTATTACGTTCTTATGATTTTTTAAAAAACAAAGTACAAATAAAAATGGGTTTGTAGGTGTAAGGAAAAAAACTTTTTTTTTATTTTTATTAATTAATATCACATACAATATATACATTACATGAAATTTTATTAATATAATACAATACATTTTATTAATATAACATACATACAGATAATAATATTTTATATAATTCATTACATAGCATTTTATTATTAAGATAATATACATACAGAAAATAATATATATATATATATATATATATATATATATATATATATATATATATATATATATATATATATATATATATATATATATATATATATATATTGGGTGCATAATAATAATAATTAATACATGACATTAACCTTAATAAACAGAATAGTATCATTTATTTATATAAAGCAAGCAAGCGATATGATTATAAAGGAGGGAGAGGGCCTCTATACCCAAAGGGGATGGTGCGAGCGGTATTTTTAATTAATGCTCGTTTAGTGGATGTCATTCGTAACTTCTTTTTCCCCTGTGTTATTGATACCCCTCCTTTTTTATCGGCCTTAAATATTGTGGAATAACTTTATATTCTAAATATGTACGTGTGGTATTTACATTGGGGTTAGCTGAAACATCTTTATTAAAGGCTACATTACGTAAAGTTTGTTCATCTTGGGGGTTTCTCATTTGATATATAGCTATTGCTGTTACGTCCCTATCCTTAAGCCCCTCATAATACTGGTCGTCGCCCATAACCCATTCCCTTTCCTCTTCATTAGAATCTTTATCAATTTTATCTAATACAAGCTTTAACATGGCTTCAAAATTAATTATCCCCGAAGTTGTTTTATTTAGTGTTAATCCTTTAGCTTTTAAAATATGACTAATATCCCCGTTAGATTTTATTACCCTCACAGCATAAGATTTAGGACCTGTACATACGAAACTATCGCCTGTGGATCCTGCTTCAAACTCATCAGTTAAATCGCCTAGAAATCGACCTGTCTCCGGTACATGCTCGCCTTCCTTTGCCACAAAGACGCAGCTGTCCGTGTCGCAATAGAGTACTCTATGACCAACAGCTTCCAGAAGTTTGTGCAGTTTTACCCTGGCATGAGCAGTAGTGAATGAAGCAACGGCGAGATTTGTAGCTTTAGAAGAATTATCCGCATACACTGTGTTGCATACAGTGACAATATGTTTGGCACCAGCTACTTCAATATTCCGTACTTCAAGTTCTGCCTGTTTAAATAACTCCCAAACTTCAGCATCAGTATGGCAGATTATATCTTCTATGTTTGGAGATCATTCGGCCATTTTGCCCCAAAGGGAATTGAGACAGAGTTTGGCTATGTATCTGAGACCAGGATTGTTTTTAATTTGGTCCTTATCCAGTCTGACACCTTCCTTTTCGAAAAACGCTTCAATGAATCTATCAAATTCAGGATCGTCAATATCGGTAATACCAGCTGGAAAACCTGAAGCTTCAGTTTTCCATTTCAGGAATGTTTGGACATATTTAATGAACAAAGTAAGCCGAGGTGTGAAGACCCAGAACCTCGTAGATTTGAAGAATCTTATAGCCTTTCTCCACAGCCAATTCTAATTCTGGAGTAGTGTAGACACCGAGAATTTCTCGCTGCCTCTCGGTATGAGTACATACTCCATCCTGACATTCTTTAGCACATGTTCTACATAATGTGAACACGAGCTTGCCGTCATACCTGCCTGGCAAAACAGGAATGCATAAATCTTGAGGAGGAAGAACGCACATAGGAAACGCCGAAATATTTTGAATTCATATCTTTTATAAAGTCGTCAATGCTAGGGATCTGGTCTCCAACTAGTTTCTTTCGAATGCCTGTTCTGAACTTCTGAGTTTTCTGAACCCATGGGTATAATGAGGTGAAATCTAAACGATAGATTTTGGCCGTGCCATTAGTATGGATGGTAATAGTAGACGAAAGGTTCAGTACGTCCACCATATAGAGCATCGCCAATAACAAGAGGATGATTGGATACGTCGTTCCTTAACCTGTTATCGTAGACCCTTAAAAGCTCTTGTTCACCAGTTTGAAGAATCTTCACCATGCATTCATCCTTCATCTTGAGCCACTCGCATTCCCACACACGAACAACTTCAAATCCTGCTGCTCTGTATGCGGCTTCTTGCTGTTTAGTGGTTTGATACCTGTCAAGACTCGAAAGACCTCGATGATCAATTTTTCCTTTCTCACAGTCCTGATGACCATGCCAGACACATCCATGGTATAAGTAGACGATTCGTTTCTTTGGTACAGGTCCTGCTGCTGCTGCATCCATTTCACGCCATAATTGTTTATTTCTTTGTTTCCTTTCATTGTCAATTTCTATATTTCTCAACCTTACAAACTCTTCACCGTTAATTGGAGTGTAACCTGCGGCAGGGACCTCAGCATACCCGTCAGGAAACACACATTTATTACGAAGTTTGAACACGCGTTCACCTCCGTTTCGGGCATGAGTAATAGATTGACCAGTATACTTCTCCATGAATACTAGCCAACGTATACCTTCATATGAATAAAATTTTGAACTCTCACGACCAATATGAGCTATAGTATTAGGGTTCATGAAATGAGTTTTAAATATTCTAAAACATAAGGAAGCTATAGTGCAACATTCAGTCAGACAATCTAATCCTAAACATATCCATAAACATTTTTCTAAATTTTTCAAAACTCTTTGCGTAGAATATCTACATCTTGCACACAATACTTAGTACATTCAGCTTTAATGTCATAATCTCTATGAGCAAACGAAGTATAAAATTCTTCAAATTCCAATTTTTCAGAATCGGTCATTCTATCAATTTCAAACATTTCACGAGCTGGGATGCGACCTACATAATTAGCTGTTTCTCTTTTCAGAAAATTATATGGGAAAGAAACCTTTAGCTAAATCCCCTGTAATGCCCATGCATTTGGGTAACTTCTTTAATGCACAGGGCATATACAACAGTGGTATCTTTAAATGTAATGTTGTGTTGGGTTGTCATAGTGATTATTTTTGTGCCCCTTTTAACAGGATTACTAGATATTGCGTCAGCACCTGGTCTAGCTAATAATTTACTGTACACAAATTGAGAATCAAATTTACCACCATTATGGGCAGCTACAATGATTTGGGTTTTTGGGTGAGCTTCAGAAAAATGTAATAAATAATTAATAAATTTATCTACCGGACAACGTTCATACTCAGTTTCAGTCTCCATATTCAAATAAAATACTTCCGTACGTTTCGTACCACATTTTTCACACTGATCATCATTTTTAAATTCTTTATCGGAACATTTATAACATACTAACTGACTTACCAACAAATAGGGAATCATGTCAACGACCTTATTTCCATTCTCCTTCGTTATTTCATTATGCCTATACGTTTCAACATCATAATAAAATGTAAACACATCTTTCTTTTTTTTCCCATTGTTTGTCATTTTTCTTTTCTAGAGGTTTCATAAAACATTTATGAGCACCATTATCAGGATTATACTTCACATCACATTTAGAGCATCGTACATGTACACAATCATGCCTGAATTCACCTTTATTATCAGCAAAAATCTTTTCATCACACATATTACAAATTTTCATTTTCCCGCATACACTTTTTTCATGATTTTTTAAACATTGAGCATTATAAAAGGACCTATTGCATAAAGAACAATGAAGAAGCTCATCAGCATCATTATCTTTATCATAATTCCATGTATAAGTTAGACACTGCTTACATTTATAATAATCGCATTCTTTCTCAAGATGGTAAACCATATTGGTAACAAAAGAGTAACATTTCGAACAAAAGATCTGGCTTGTTATATTTCTAACATTTACATTCCCTAATGTAAATTTAATAGTATCATTAGTTATTGGGAAATAATGAGTAGTATCTCTATCATACCCAATAATGCATAATGGGGTATCTCTATTCTGATTCCTAGGTCTATAAACAACATACAACCCTCTCTCCCCGTCGCTGCTATATACAAATATTCTGCATTTTAAAACCCGCTCAATAATTTGAAACTTATCTGCACCAAGAGGTATTTCATACTTTAAAACACATTCGTTAGCTAATAATTTCGCCTGTTTTCTAACATCCTCAGGCATAATATTATTAATTTTTTCGGTTACTAACCTTTTAGCCATGACGACTGCCTTAAATCCACATCCAACTGCATCAGGGACTCTATTATTTTGGTCTAGTAGAAGATGACTTTTTATAACATATCGATGTCCGAAATAGACATGTCTTGGGACTAGAGGGCCATTTCCTGATGGATAATGAGCGAATTGAACATCAATAATAAAGTCGCTAAAGGTGGCCATGTCTGATTGGAAAGCAGCTTCCAATCGATTGCATAAGTACTCAATGGCATTGTTGTTCACTATCTCCTGATAGGGTATGTTGACATGTAATTCGTTCCTGTTTAATCATTAAACGTGAACCAGATCCTTACTTCATATTCATGGTAATCAATGTATTCTTTGAGTTGGTCTAGGATCCGACGAATAACTTCTCTGAATGCCGATTCTAAATCATGACCTCGGTTGAAGACTTTATCTTCATCCACCTTGATCCTGTACTTGTGAACATCCACAACATTTGAGCGGCGGGTACTAGCTACTTTTTTAATACCCAGAAACTCAGCGGAAAAATCATCATCGTCATCATCTTGGCTAGCCGCATAATAAGGGCGTTTTTTCTGTAAAAGAGAAAGAAGAAAAGGAAACATGAATATTTAGTTTTGTAACGAATAAAAAAAAATTTTAAGTATCTATTTACCAAAAATTATAAAAATGGATTATATTTTTAGGAAAAACACTTACCCCTCGTTTATTTCCTTCAGGAGTAATAGAGGATGATGATGTCCAGGAATCATCATTAAGGAGGGGCATCCCTTCGTTCTTGTCATCGACTTCAACGATACCGCCAGGTTCGCCCCTGTCATCATCGTTCACAGAGGGTAAGGTGTCATCATCAGCATTAGGATGGTGATTAGAAGTATCAGGCCGTGTACGGGGTGCATCGCTAGGACCAGCACCAGGATTATTTCTCCAGTTCATCCTTTGTCCATTGGATCATTCATTTCCCTGGTTACCTCCTGCACCACCACCACCACCACTTCCGCCTCTTGAAGCACCAGCAACACAACAGAATGGCTGGATCTATAAAAATATCATCATCACCATTAATAAGCATTCATGAATATAAACACACAAAATAATTTAACAATAAAAAATTTAAAACAAAAAGTTTTTAAAATAAAAATAATAAGTTTTTAAAACATACAAAATAATTTAACAAAATAAAGTTAATCAATGCCAAGTTTTTAAAATTACAAAAATTAAAACAAAATAAAAATTCAAAATAAAAATATATAAATAACTAAATTAAAAATTACAAAAATAAAAAAAAAATATAAAATATAAAATATTTACACCGAACATTTTCATAAGAGACGTTACGGCATCGAAATTGAAACAAAATGTAATCATTGTTGTTTTATGGATATTGACACAAATCTGTAAAAGAAGAAATTAATGTTATTAGCAGGTGAAGTAGTAGTTACCTTAATAGTAATTGTAGTAGTAATAGTAACACCTACCTATAAAATATTCAAGTTTAGGAAGATCGATAATGATACTCAAGTTTTGTAAGACTAATAATAAATAATAACACTACACAAGCCTTAAAAGGTGAGAACACTGGAAGAGAGAGAGAGTGCGAACTTAGCTAACGACTGAAGCACACTGTATGAGTATTGAGGAGGATGCGAGTTTTTATAGATGTCTGTTATCAAGCCCCTAGACAGAAATCTACTAATTTATAGGAAGAAAAATAGAATGGGTGAAATAATTACTCGTTATTTTTCTTTTTTACAAAAAAAAAAAAAAAGTACAAAAAAACTTTATAAAAAATTTCCTTTATACATGATGAAAGCAAAAAGAAATATAAAAAATATTGGGAATATTCTTCTAAATCTACTTCTACTGCTGAAATTTCTTCCTTTTCTGTACTTATTCTTTACAATTTACTGATTGAGCCAAGTCTGAAAAAGATTATAGACTAGTTTTTTGACTTGACAACAAATAAAATTTGATTTCTAAATCTAATTTTAAATGTTTTTAAGTATATTTTTTAAATTATATTAAATTTTTAAAATTGTAGAGATTGAAAAATAAAAAGTTTAAATGGGGACTCCTTTCTATGTACTCCTATATTATAAAAAATAACATAAAAGGGCAAATTTCTCTTATTTAAACAGCATTAAACAAGAGAAATTTTTTTACATACCCTTTAGAGTTGAGTTTTGATCTCCAAAAGATTCTGCTGGTGGGGTTCTTGGTCAAGAGTGTGCTTTGGCCTCTTTTTCTTTTATATACAGCTGGTGTATCTTTTATGAAGACATTTGCTCAAAAAATATTTTAAAAAATTAGTGTTATCAAATACTTTTTTAATTTCCATTGGCCAATGTAATTGTTTTCTTGTAATTTATTATAAGATGCCAAGTATTATGGCAGAGCTTCAGACATAGTCTTAGCTCCAAAGATATAAGATGATGGTCTGCAAGTACCAGCCCAGAGATTATTGCATTTTGCAGAAACATGAAAAATCTGCCTTGCAATCAGTTTTGTTTCTAAGGTGTGGTCCCCCCCAAAAAACCAAGTAGCCAGAAAAGTTTTTAGCTACAAATTTATTTTTAAGTTTATTTTTTATTATTATTATTTTAATTTTAAATTAGATTTATAAAATCAAATTTTACTTGAAATGTAATTACAATTGCCAAGGAAAATAAAAAAAATAAAATAAAAAAATAAAATAAAAATATATATATATATATATATATATATATATATATATATATATATATATATATATATATATATATATATATATATATATATATATATATATATATATATATATATATATATATATATATATATATATATATATATATATATAAAAACTTTAAATTTATAATTTTTAATACAAAAAAGAAAGATAAAAAGAATTTTTCCTTTATTCTTCCCTTTTTTGTACACTGGAGGGAAGGAGCCAAAATTGAATTTTAATTAAAATTCAGGTTTGGTCTAAATGAAAAAATAAATTTAAAATCAAATTTATTTTTACATTTTTATTTCAAACATACATTAGTATTTTTATGTTGTTCATAAAGATAACAATATATGTTTGATGTTATTTAGAGATATCTGCTTTACAATGACATTATATTTGACCTTTTTCTAACAATTCTTTATGTAAATTTCTGCACATCAGTGCTGCTTTTCTAGGAACTTTATTATTATTGTTATTATCATTATTATTATTATTATTATTATTATTATTATTATTATTATTATTATTATTATTATTATTATTGTTTGAAACTGCTTCTGACTGATGATTTATATCAACAGGCTCTGATGAACTTTTATGCAGCAAAATTATATCTGAGTTGGATGTCTTTCAACTATCTTCTCTATTAGATTTTCTAATAGTAACTGATACAGTTTCACCCAAAGTGTTTTTTGTTACTTGAGTTACAGTTCCCATTTGAAAGAAATAAGGTTTACAAAATTTTTCTTTAATAGCTATGATATCTCCAATTTCAATATTTGTATGTTGTTTATTTTGATACCTGTCTTGCTTATTAGTAGCAAGATACTGTAAGTTTGACAGAAATTCATGATGATAAAGATCATTTAAATTTGATTTTACCTTCCTGTACTTTTGAAAGGCTTCATACAAAATATCATGATCTCTATCAGAGGACCAATCTGGATCTTCTGATTGACCTTCCTCATCATGATATAAACATTTGGAA
The DNA here is from genome assembly GCA_009176605.1 of Armadillidium nasatum. NCBI lineage: Eukaryota > Metazoa > Arthropoda > Malacostraca > Isopoda > Armadillidiidae > Armadillidium > Armadillidium nasatum. The sequence goes on from SEYY01000953.1 coordinate 167,609, forward strand.
ATAACCACTGAAGGGACTTCATACCCCTTGACCAATATCTCAGGAGTTATTGCAAAAGGGATACTTGGGTCCACATCAGGATTAATTAATAAAGACTTAAAAGCTATGGCCTTTTATTTATTAACATATTGGTTTCCTTAACTAATAAAGAAAATTCATCAAATTTTAATATATTTTTACCAATGGCACTATAAATAATAAATTTCACTTGTTTGACTAAAGATTCCACAAGACCTCCAAGAAAACTAGCTTTAGCTGGATATGGAGAAAATTCTAGTATTTTAATATTATGTAATGTTAATGTAATTGTTATTAAGAAGTATTATTTATAGTGGCTTGAAGAATATAGTATCGTATTTAACAGCTAGTATGAAGTGTAAAACTATGTTAGTTTTGGGCCAAACAACTTTGTTGTTGTGAACAATACAACAATCTCCAAGGTCACGTTCGGTAGGGTTACAACGATCGTTTTCGTTATAATATATAGAGTTATCAAATTAGGTTTGTGTAGCAATTGAGATTTTGCCGATGACAGATTATATCGGTAGATATCGGAGCCGATTGTAAAAGAACCAAATATCAATTTCAACAATTATTGAAATTAAATGATATTGATTCATATTACTAGTTACAATTGAGAATCGGTTTATTAGATATATCGAATTAATAATCCTGAATATTTTTCTTTACAACAGAATAAGCTGCAGGAATATAAAACTCCTTTCTTAATATAGACAGTAATTTATATATCCCAGCATGCTTCATTTTTAAATGTAATTCTTTTATAATAATTTCTGTTAATTTATTATTTTTGTGAAGCAATACTGGATTTCTGTGTTCAAAGTTAGAGTTCAAATTTGCAAATTTACTTTTAACTCTTATAATGTTATTTTTATCAAGAAACAGATTAAGTTGTGTAACTAATACAGTTTCCTTATTTTTTGTTGGATTTGCTAAAAATTGTAAAGTGTCTGGAAAACTTTCTAGTTGAGATTGTCTTATGATGACATTACAACTTTCTTCATATGTACAAATTGCATTTGAACCATAATTTGGAAATAAATTTGAGTTTTTCAAATTTACTTTTATTTTTAAATTATGAATAAACTTCCTTACAAAATGTGCTACATTACATATTTTAGTAAAAGAAGAAAATCTATCTAATTTAAATAATGGAACATACTGACAAGTTTGAACATTGAATACATTAAAATTTTCAGTACTATTGTATAAAGGATTAGGTATGGTAACTCTTAAAATTTCATTGTTATTGTCTATTATAGGACCTGTTAAAAAATTGGTTTTATTTAAAACTATAAGAAATACATCTAGTAACAAAACCACTCGGGTTCATAGAACCGTTACAGTGATGGAAGGTTATAGGATGCTTTTCACACGCAGTTTCAATAAAATTCAACACATTATTTATTACCGACCCTTTCTTTTCTATTTTATCAAATTTTTGTACTTTATTTATTAACCAGTTCAAAACCACCATTGAGTCAGTATAAATATGGATGTCCTTTATGTTTATAGGACAAAATGTATTTGTTAAATTTTCTATCATTTCATTTACACATTCAACTCCAAATTTGATAGCAAATAATTCTAACACAGGGATGGACCTATTACTATTTGTATTTGAAATAATTTTATTTTTAGCACACAAAAAGTGTAATTTTTTTGTCATTTACATTTTGTAAATATAATACAGTACCATAAATGGCTTTGCTGGCATCTGTATAAGCTATAATATTATAGGTGGCAGAATAATCACCTATAAATCTTTTTAGCTCTGGTTTTTTACTTTTGTTAAACTGGGAACATATATTTTTATATTCTTTTAATATTTTACTATCTAATTTTGTGTCCCATGATATGTTTTTATTATTTTGCAAACTATGTAAAAATAGTTTTGCTCTGTTTCTACCAGGTAGTCCAATATTCAAATGATCAAATAAACCATTTATGGAAGATAAGATTTTACGCAAAGTATTTGCTGTAGGATCTAATATATTATTGTTATTATATATGGTATCATTTTTTGTATCCCAAATCATTCCTAGTAGCTTTGTTATATGATCTCCTACAGAGTCATTTTCATTTTTACTGTGTAATTCACCATCCTTTAATTTTTTAAATTCTGGGGAATTACTGTAAAATTTTTGTAAATTAAATTTGTAATTGTTAAATATTGCATGTGATTTATGATATGCTAGAAGGATGTCACTTTCAGAATTGGAAGAATAACCAAGATTATCCATGTAGGACAGGTTAAATAAACCCTTTCTTAGTTCATCGTCAAATGCATCACAAGTATCAACATGTAAAATTAATATAAAATATAAAGCTAACATAAAAATGGTAGGGCTACATCTAATACCAAAAGGAATTCTCATTAATTTGTATGCTTTTACTCTAAAGTCATTTTCTTTTATGTTATTAAACCAAAGAAAGTGCAATTTTTCACTATCTTCTTTTAATAGTTCAATTTGATGATATGCTTTTTCAATATCAAATATAAGAAGGTATTTATTGAACCTAAGCAAAATGAGCGCAATATCCAATTTATTATTCAAATTTGGGCCTGGCAAGCAGACATTGTTATGAGACAGATTGTTCAACTTGTCCTTTTCACAAATGTTTGATAGATAGACTATACGACATTTTGTCGTCTCTGTATTTTCTCTGAAGACAGCATTATGAGCTATAAAAGATATATCATTTTTATTTTTTTAATACATTTATATTTTCAACAGGTTGAATGATACCATTCTCTAATTGTTCCTTTATTACATTGTCATATGCTTCTAATTTTAGAGGCTGTTTACTATATTTTTTGTAAATAGATTTTAGTACTGAATTTGCTAAATGAAAATTATTTGGCAAAAATTGTAGTAATTTTTTATTCCAGAATAAAGGCATTATCAATCTACCTGTGTCATTTATATTTGTATTTTGAATGAGATATCTAATAAGCTCAATATCCAACTCAGAGAATTTTTTAGGATTATTCAAAATTATCGTAATTTAAAAGTGACTTCAAAGAGTTTTCATCTAAAAAATCATTATCAATATTATTTTCAATATTTAAATTTATGTTTTTATTTTTATTATTATTATTATTTTGTGAAAAAGTTGAGATTGAACAATCTGTTTCCTGTCAGTTTATTTTATTATCAATTTTGACATTTTTACTCAGTATGTCTGCCTGTACCGTGAAGTTTTTTACATACTTTAAATATGGCAAGTTTTTACCCAGTTTATTTAAGTCACCAGCCAACAATATACCACAACATGTATAATACAGAAGTGAAATGTTATCATTTATACCAAAAGCACATGTATTCAGTGGTAAAATATGAGATCCATTCACCCCAAGTATTATGTGTATTTCTCTGTTATTTTTATTTCCTAAGTGTTTGTCAGCAAGTGGTAATTTATTTTGTTGAAAGGCAGTTAATATTTCAGTACTAGGCATGTTTATTTTTGGATTAATGGATGGAACCACTGCAGCCACAATATTACACATTTTATTGTTTATTTTTACATCAATTTCAATAATTGAAGTTTTATAGTATTTGTTATTGTTAAAACCTTTTATATTTAACATGATATCAGACTGTACTACTTTAAACTTAATTTTTTCTGCTACTGATTGAGAAACAAAATTAAATTCTGACCCAGAATCGTAAAGAACTCTTAAATCATGATTATTGTTATTTTTGTTTATACTGGTGGCTGTAAATGTTGGCAATATTATGTTTTGAGTACTAGTAGCATGCATTGTATTTAGATGTAAGCTATTTGCAACTTGCTCTGAAGAAGGATTTTCAACAGGAACAACATTTAAGTCAATTACATTTGTTGAGGTTTCAGTTTGTACATTTTGTACAGTATTTTCATTTTTACTTTTATTCTTGTTTTTGTTTTTATTTTCATCTTCATTTTTCTGAGATGAATTAGTTTGTTTTTTAACACATAAATAACTAGCATGCCAGAAGTCACAGTTTTTACATTTAGCAGAAAATCAAAATCTGCAATTTTTTTTAATGTATGATTTGTATACCCACACTTTATACAACCATCAAGTTCTTTGAGTTTTTGTACTTTTGATTCTGGTGTTTTAAATGTAGGACAATTAAATATTTTATGTTTTGTACAGTCTGATGTTTTTGAAGCACAACATATAGTACACCCAGTTCTATATACTGTTTCAGTTTTTTGTTTTTCATTTACATCAATATTTGTAGCTAAAGCTACAGTTTTTCTTTCAAAAGTTGCATTATTTGTTTTTGTGTTTTGATTTTTGTCAAACATGCCCCCTTCTTTCTTTCTATTTTGTATTTCAAACCCAAATTTCAATATATCATTCAAATCGGGGTAAGTTTTATTTGTGAAATTCATATACTGAATTTTATATTGTTCTGGCAAGCCAGACCACAAAAAATACTGTACAAAAAATATCACTTGTAATGTTTAGGGAACTAATTTGACTTTCAATCAATTTAGCCTCACTAATCCAACCGTAGAAGTCAGAAGTTAATTTTAACTTACACAATTTTTCAATCACTGCAAACTTCTGAATGTCCTTGTTACTAAAGGCAGCTATAAGAAGATTTTTAGCTGCCTCATAATCCATATCAGCTGCAGGACTCTTTTCAATTAAGACCTTGGCAGGTCCTTTCAACTGTTTTTGCAGACAAGAATGTCTAGCATATATATTTGTTATATTTTTCCCTATCCATAATTTCCTCAAAATTTTTTATAAACCTGTCAAAATTTTCAGGCTGGCCATCATATTCTGGTAACTGGATCTCTGGACGTTTAAGTCCAGAATTACCAGATTCATAATATGAAGTATTTTGTTGATTTTGAGGATGGACAGTTGTTATTTTACTTTGTAATTCATTTATTATTGTTGCTACTCCTAACTTGATAGAAATCATTTTTAATACTTAGTTTTTCTGAACCTTCAAAAGAAAATTCTGGACATTCAGTATAAATATCCAAAATATTGTTATCTAATTCGGAAAGTTCAGTTTCTTTGTTTTTTAATGTTTTTATGAGACCACAAATTTCATTGTCAGTATAGTTTTGCAAATTTGTTTTTACAGTATTTAACAATTTTGTTATATTGGCCCTTTTTACACCTCGTTTTCTAACTAAGGTTAAAACTTGATTAAAAGTTGAAGAAGGTGATGCATCATCAGCAACTATTTCTTCAATGTTTTTATATTTTATATTTTGATCTAATACCTCCATAATGTTATAAATGTTATATGTGATACCAACTTATAAATTACTAATATAATATATACAATATAATATATACATACTGTCTTTATTTTCCTATGTTCCTATGTATTATAAAAATATATGATAAATATTTTACCAATATGTTAATAAAAGGCCAAACACCAGACCAAGAAGAATTTCAGCAATAACTGGGGATCTAAGAAAAGAACATCCCGCTGAGGATGCCATTGACAGAAATGTACTTTTATTATATGGAAGAAAAAAAAGAAGGGGAAAGTAATACTCAGTTATTTTTATTTATTTTTTTTTTTACTATATTTTTTTTTAAATATTTTTTAAAAAAAAAAAAAAAAAAAAATTTTTTTTTTTATTTTTATACATTGCTAAAGTAAAAAAAATATGGGAAAGTATTTGGGAGTATTCTTCCTCTTAATTCTACTGCTGAAAATTCTTCCTGTTCTGTCCTCATTCTACATTAAAAACTAGTTGAGTCAAGTCTGAAAAAGGATAATATAGACTAGTTTTTTGACTTGACTCAAAATAAAATTTGATTTTTAAATCTAATTTTTTAAAATATAATTTTAATGGTAAAATAAACAAATTATTAAATGGGACCCCTTTTCTTTGAACTCTGCATATTATAAAAAATAATATAAAAGGGCAAATTATTCTAATTAAATCAGCAATCAACTAGAATAATTTTTCTTACCCTTTTGTGTTTGAGATGTTGATCCACAACTTTCTGCTGGTTATTGTCTTCTAGGTTTTGGATTTGGCCTCTGTTTCTTTGATATACAGCTGGTGTATATTTTATGGAAACATTTCCTCAAATAAAAGAATAGGAAAACATTAATAAAGTTATTAAATTACTTTTATTTGTCAGTGGCCACTGTAGTTGTTATCTTGTAATTTATTTATTGCCAAAGTATGGCAGAGCTTGAGACATAGTTCTAGCTCCAAAGATATAAAATGATGGTCTGCTGCAATATTCAGGAAAAGGATTTTTAGAACCAAAAACCCCACCTTCTTTTTTGCTTTTGTAAGCAGTTGTTATTATTATTAAAAATTGGTTGAGACTGTTTGTGAAAACAGACAAGGTAGCCAACAAAGTTTTAGCTACAATTTATTTTTTAGTTCTATTTTAACTTTATTTTAAAGTCAGATTTAAGAATCAAATTTTATTAATTATAATATAATGTAAATACAACGGCCACAGAAAAATAAAAAAATAAAATAAAAAAAAAAAAAAAAAAAAAAAAAAAAAAAAAAAAATTTTTTTTTTTTAATTTCTCCCCTTTTTTATAAATGTCAAGCCTGTGTTATCATTTTTTGAACCTTTTAACATGTTCAATGAACATAATTTCCACCTCCATTGTACATTTTCTAATCTTCCTCATTTTGATTTTGTTTTAAATGCTATATTATTGAGGGAAATACATTGTAAACAAATGCTTGTAACATATTTTAAAATCCCTGAAGGAGAAACTGGATGATTATGAATCAACTATCTCCTTTAGCTTTAAGTTAGTTTGTAGTATTTAATTTTAAGGTATTTGTAGGCTTATTTTAACATTGTAAAGATTAGATTTAAATTTAACTTTGTAGGCTTGCATGGTAGAAAATATACTAATGCTAGATTGATTTGACTTTATTGATCTAAAATTTTGATTCTTGCTTAATTTAAATTTAAATTGAAATTGAAATTGAAATTTAAATTCTTGTTTTTTTTTTCCTTATTATTTTTTATTTATCAAATACGCCCTTAACTTTATAGAACAACAACAACAACATTTACATGTTTATGACGGGCTTCATGCTCATAAAAGCTAGGCCGTTACTGACTTGCACCTTGGGCTAGAACCTCGTTGTTAACAAAGTTAAAAATGTAATTGTGTTATAAAAAATCGCCCACATTAACTTAAGAAATCTTCCAGAACGTAATGTATTAACTATTTACTACTTATATAGCCAAATTGTAGTTATATATTCTTTTTAATCCTAGGGTAAGAGTTTTTATAGAGCTTTGTGAAAGAATTTAGGGCCTAACTTGACATGCTCAACCCTTATAACTATTATTTACTTTTTGAATTAAATTGACATTTTTATTATTCTAGGGTTGAGTTAGTGTTTTAACTTGAATTGAATGTATGACTGGACTACACTATTTACTAGGCCTTGGTTTTGAGCAGAGTTTTGAGAGTTCTTGCTTGTGGGGTTTGAGTCTATGTTTCTACTTGGCTGAAAAGTTACCTCATTAACTACTTATAAAAATTTACTTATGCGCTTATACAAAAGAGCCAAACATCTAAGTTAATTTACTTTGGAAATCAAATAAATCCCGTTACTTTACAATTACAGAATATTTTAAATTGTGAGTAATTTATTAATTTCTTTTATTAATTTGTAGGCTAAATTTTAATAGAATAAGGTTTATTCTCGGCAAAAGCAGTTACCATATCTGCCTAAAGCGTTTTCATGGGTTTCACGCCACAGAAATCCCAATAATATATATATATATATATATATATATATATATATATATATATATATATATATATATATATATATATATATATATATATATATATATATATATATACCGGAGTTAAGGGTGTGTGATATATCAAATTAAAGGTAATAATCTCCAGATTACGAATTCATTGTTAAAAATGATGCAGAAGTAGTTTATAAAAAATTATAGCCAAAAGAAAGGAGAAAAAATGATGCATACGGTAAAGGTTTGCAAACATTTATTAGGAAAAGGGATCCATAACAGGATACAATGATTGAAACTATGTACTTATGCATAAATATATATATAAAAATTTGAAATTGAGTGAGTTTCCAACCACAAAAAAGGGGGCAAACCCCTTTAAGCCATTCATCCATATTCCCAAGAGTTAATGAACCAATGTCTGGTTGCAATTTTGACCAAAATTTCGCAACACTAGCTCTACCGGAGAAAAAAAGAAAAGGAATACAAACTGGTGTTTGTGAAGTATATAATGAGAAAATTTGAAAGTTAAAAGTTATCGCCATCCAACAATAATCATGAACGGTCTGAAGGTACGGATTTGTTTGGATACACTTGCAACTTCAACCCCCAGGAGCCCCGACTCCTAGTCAAGGAATGCCTCAAAAGAAGGAAAGAGGGAAGAGTCCTGCACAATCCCTCGCCCTTTAATTGACTCACCCCACTCGGAGGTCGCAGAGATGTTCAAAATGTGATGACTCAAGGAAGGTAACCCTTTCTCACAGTGGGAAGATTCCCATTCAGGTGGGGTAGAACCCCTTTTTTAATTGGTTCCTTGTTCAGATTTTTCAGCTGGGTAGAACCCTTTGTATACAGTTTTTCCTGCGGGGTAGAACCCCTTCTGTATAAATTGTTCAGTCATCGATAGTAAGAGAGTTGACAGAGAAAAAACCTATCTGTCGGACCACCTGACACCACAACTATGGCTTGTATTCACCACAGGGTGCCAGAATAATCCGGGTGTGTTTTTCCATACATAGGGTTGCATGATAAAATAACTCTAAGGTTAAAAACTTTGTGAATATATGGATGACTGAATTTGAAGGAACTCGTTCCTTCTTGAATAAAAAAAAATAATTATAAATTTTGTCCATTTTTCAAGGGTAGGGAGACCTTCCAAGAGTATGATCACGGACATTGATCGACCAACCAGTAAGATGCTGCAAACAGGGAGGACGTCAAGAAAGTACAAACCTCAAGAGAGAGGGAATTGCGACACACCAAAACAGAAGCCAGAAACCCCCGGAAGTACAGTATGCAAGGAAAAAAAAAAGGAAATGAGTAAACTCATTTAAGGGGAGGTGGAAAGGATACCATTCATGCCACTGAAGGATGGATGATAAAGGAAAAGATTTATATAGATGTACAATAGAAAAAGACATTACTGTGTGTGTAATATATTTGTCTAATTGTATTAAATGTATATGAATAAAGGACAACGAGCAAAGACTACTCTTGGTCAAGGATAGCCCTTATTCGCTGCCTACCTAAGGTGTGTGCTTGACGTTCTAATTTTCTCAGAGGAGCTAAATTAGCGAGTGATTCTTTCGAAGATGAAGAATCGTATATATTTGAATGAATCTCCAAAGGATACAAATGAATAACTGCACGAGTTATTTCGCCATTTTTCGTGGTTAAAGAAACCGATCTCACATGGCTATCTGGAGAAATATGAAGTGATTTAATAATACCTAGACGCCATTTTAGGCGAGGACCATCGTCCTCAATTAAGATAATATCTCCAACAGAGATATTATTTCTACCAGAGACATTCCAGGTTTGTTTGAGATTAAGAAGATAATCTTGGAGGGGATGCTGCTACTTCTGAGGTTGGGATTCCCTCCTGCGAGACTCGTCCATCTAGGCATGTCCTTCTCATAGACTTCCATCTACCTCCCGGATATAACGTCCAAATTTTTTTTTGGAAGTGTGGGATTCCCTAATCCGGTTCGAACCTGACACTGACCACTCTGTTACTACTCACAGTATAGATACCATTGTCACTGATCGACCCGCTGTTTAATCTTTCACCTCTATAACATGGCTAAAATCATTTAGTGGAACTGTCGCGGTACCACCTTATCTAGACACTTTGTCGTTTGTGAGGGGGTCCCGCAGGGCGGTGTTCTTAGTGTTACGCTTTTTTGCACTTGGTTTCAATGACGTCTTTGTCGATATACCTCATTCTGTTCGGTACTCTCTTTATGTTGATGACCTTGCTTTATATATCCATGGAGCCAAGCTCTCCTGCATGGAACGCCAGTTTCAGCTGGCCACTGACAAAATTATATCCTGTTGTGACGGTCTGGGTTTTCTGTTTTCCGTCGGTAAAATAAAGGCTGTTCTGTTTGAGGGAGACGCAAGAGACAGTTTGTGTCTTTCCCTGAGTTGGTCCTCTATGACTCGCCTATTACGTTTGAGTCCCAAGTGCAATTTCTGGATTTGATATTGGATGATTGTCTCACTTATCTTAACCATATCCTCGACCTTAAAGCTCAGTGTCACCGGTGCTTGGACCTACTGCGTCACCTTCTACTACTTGGGGTACCGATAGACGAATCCTGCTTCAGCTTTTCACCACTTTAGTGCTTTCCAAAAGCTACTCAAAAATATTATTATTATTATTATTATTATTATTATTATTATTATTATTATTATTATTATTATTATTATTGTGCATAACGCGGTATATCTCTTCTAGTGCTCGGTAATTGCGTCAGCTGCAGATTCTAGGCCAGGGGTTTATGAACCCCTAAGGGGTCCATAGATGAGTTTCAGGGGGTCTGCGATGATCAAATAAAAATTAGCATTTATATTCGTTATGCAGCACTTCCGGTTGTACCAATCAACGGAGAAATGCATGTGAAAGTGTTGTGAAAAAAGAGACTGTGTATCTGCTATCTGTATATATATATATATATATATATATATATATATATATATATATATATATATATATATATATATATATATATATATATATATATATATATATATATATATATATATATATATGTTACGGAATTTACTTTTTATAGAAATCCTGAAGACTTTATTAAACAGTATTGTGACTGTTTGTCCTATTTTTTTTAAAGCAACGTAAACCAAACTAAGATATATTAGCCTAAAGAAAAGGGTAATTAAATTCAATAAAGTCTAAAAAATTATTCACCGAAAATTAACGGAGCTTTACAAGCCAAACTTAAACTATAACTTTCTTGGATTTCCTAAAGGTTCGATTAGGAATTTTGCCTTAACGTTAAAGGCTATATTTGAATTAGTGAGTATTTAATAGACAAAGGGGATCTTTCAAATAAAACAATTGCCATTCAAATACCAGGGCAATAAATCGTTACTCAAGCCAAAAATTAGAACTTTTTAACAGTTAATGTCAGTTTTTGAAGTCAAATTTTAAACCTAATAGAATGTCTAACAGATCTACTCTTTATCAAATAATTAAAGTCAAACTAGTTAAATTTTTTAATAGAGCTGATTGTCTAAAGTCAAGTTCTAAATGGTTACAAGAGCTTAAATTTAATTTCCTAATATCCAAAAACAATTAATGTACAAAGAAAGGTTTTTAATTAGTTAATTCATTACGTTCTGGAAGATTTTCATCAGTTTGGAAGATATAATTATTATAACGCAGTGTCACATTTTTATAAAAACTGTTTGTTTGCTTTCACTAATTTATCTAGTGTATATACTTTATTTATATATATTTTAAGTTCTCCTTGATAGGAGTTTGTAGAGTTGGTGGTTTGTTTTTGGCATCGATGTTGCACGAAACTGCCCGGTTGAATTAGAATAACTTTTTACCGAATCATTATAAAGTCTAGACGTCATTAAAATGTAAGAGTTTTTGCTTGTTCGTTACAAGTCCTCAGAATTCGAAGGTTTAAGGTATGAGTTATATTTTCATTTCAAATCTTTCTTACTATCATATCTTTTGCCTTCTACTCAAATATATAACTGCATAACGTTCTTAATTATATGGAATTCGTATATGAAGGAACTTCAAAAGCAACAAAACCTTTTGAAAAAGTTCAAAGTAAGTCTCCTTTTATTATTTAATTGTAACACTAACTACGACCCTTCTCTTTCAGGTCTTATAATAAAAGCTCAAATCCTGAGTTTTTATATTTTCAATCCTGTTACCAAAGTGGATAGAGCAAAAGTCGAAGTCCCTACCTTGTTCAAAAGTAGTTAACAACATTTTTAGTGTTGCTATTCAAAAAAAGGGTATCTAGCTTTAGGGCGTATTTTGATACTTTAAAAAAACCGTAGTTTTTTCTACTAAGAAGCAAAATGTAAAAACCATAAATAGTTTTATCTTCAAAAGCAAAATGCAATGATTTTCTAATAACCTCGAAAGAACAAGAATTTAAATTTTTAATTTAAATTAAGGGGAAATTCAAAGTTAGATCAATAATTAGAAGTTAAGACCAATCATCAAAACATGCTATTTATTCTAACATACATTTCTACAAAGTTAAATTCAAAAAAATCATATTTAAATGTTAAAATAAGCCCACATCTTCCTTACAACTACAATGTTAATTTTAAATCAAATTCTCTACATTGCTAAAATAATCCTACATATTCCTTAAAACTAAATGCTACAAAGTAACTTAAAGCTAAAGGAGATAGTCAATTCCTAATCATCCAGTCCCTCCTTCAGGAATTTTAAGATAGTTGATGAGTATTTGTTTACGATGTGTTTCCCTCATCAATGTAGTAGCATTTGAAACAACAAAATCAAAATGAGGAAACTTAGAAATTCTACAATGATGGTGGAAAGTATGTTCATCACAAACAAAATTAAAATGTTCGAAAAATGATAAAATAGGCTTGGCATTATATTCAATTTTCAAAAATTCAATTTCAGTTTTAAAATAGGCAACTAGCCTGTACCATATCAAACAAAGCAAAGCACTCTTGTAATGAATAATATCAACTACTTTAGCAAACCAAAATTTAAAAATATAAAAAGTCACTTGGATAAATTTATTAAGGGCAGAAAATTCTGCTTGGAAAATTTTAAAGTAATAAAGCAAGAAGAGAGGACCAGTCTCCCAATAAAAGTTAAATTTACTAGGTAATTGTCTAGTATAAAGAAAATTGGCAATATCCCAAAGGGGCAACATATTTTGATTAATTTCAAAGCAAACCACATTAATAAATCTTTCAATTTTGAAAGGAAATAAATGGTGCAACACATTTACCTTAATTAAGGTATTTAATTCAACAAAATCTTTAAAGTCATGAAAATAATTCAAAAGGTTAATACTATATCTCAGTTTCAAATATTCAAAACTTATTTCCAAACCAGATGCTTCAAATTTAATATCAAAAGCACCAAGAAAGCAAAATTCTTCTTTAGGAGAAACTAAATTAGGTACATCATAACAAGCAAAATGCAGAGAGCTCAAATTTATATGAGATTCTGTAATTTTAGGGCTAGTATAACAGCTGTACTCGGATCTAGTATCTGTAGATGCTAGTATTTTATCATCGCTATTGTAAATATTAAACTTACGATTATAATCACTATCAACATCACTATCCTCAATAAGACTGATAGAACTACAATTAACAGATAATTTAGTTTTGCATTCTGGAGGAATGCTCAACAAGTCATGCACTGGCCAATTAGCAAAATTATTAGTTAAAAAAGGGGCTCCATTCTCCCAGAAATGTTTATAATCATTAAACTTTTTAAATGTAACACCTTTTGTCAACAAATCAGTTACTTTACTTACTTTTCGTATCAGTGTATCTAAAGAAAATAGGTACCTTAAATTCAGAAATTAATTCATTTTTTGCTAGCTCAATGTCTTTAGTCCGATTTTTTTACCATTTTAGTCTTACTCTTAGGGTTATTCTTCAATAACCAAGATAGTACTACTTGAGCATCAACTACAAAATTTATAAACTTAAATTTAATATCTTCAAATGAAGATAATATGCTAGGAATAAAAGTGGAAGTCACTTTGTCAACATTTTCCTTCCAAGGAAGTTTTACATTAAAATGTTTATCTTTGAAAACAATATTATCATTAAATTCAGACACTTGCAAGATATCAGCTTTAGCCATATCTTCATCAAAATTTTCAATTCCTAGGCTTTCAAGAGTTAATAAATTATCAAGTCTATGTTCCACTTCGCTATCATCAAATATGCTCATAAAAGGATTAAAGTAAGAAACAGAGTGGCTTAAAACTTGGTTAACAAAAGAGGAACGGGCAACATTTTCACAAGATACTCCAGTTCCATTAGTGATGGAGTTTAATTTAGCAATTTGGTCAGTATAAAGAAAACTTTTAATATCCCCAAAGAGCACAATATCTTGACCAATCTTAAAACATGTCCAATTCATACATTTTTCAAACTTAAAGGGAGGCAAATTTTGTAACAAATCAACACCAATTAATGCATTTATCTCAACAAATTCTTTATAATCATGCATTGCATTAATTCTTAGCTAGAAATATCTTCTAGAACGTAATGTATTAACTACTTTAAAACCTTTCTTTGTACATTAATTGTCCTTTTTGGATATTAGCAAACTAAATTTAGGCTCTTGTAACTATTTTGGAACTTGACTTATAGACAGTCTACTCTTTATAAATTTGCTTAGTTTGATTTTAATTATTAGATTAAGAGTAGACCTGATAGGCATAATATTGGGTTTAAACATTGACTATACTACAAGACAAACGTTTTAAAAAGGTTCTAATTTGTAGCATGAGCTGAGATTTGTTGACCTGATATTTGAATGGCAATTGTTCAGTTTGAAAGGTCCTTTATTTATTAAATACGCTAATTTAAATATAGCCTTAACGTTAAAGACGAAGAATTCTAATTAAATCTTTAGGAAATCCGGAAAGTTACAGTTTGTTTGGCTTCGGAAGCTCGTTTTAATTTTTGGTGAGAAATATTAGACTTTTTATTGAATTTAATTATTCTTTTCTTTAGGCTAATATATCTTAGTTTGGTTTTCGTTGCTTTAAAAATAGATACAGACAGTCACAATACTGTGACTACTTCTTTTAAAAGCAAATCGCAACAATATCCAAGTTTATTCAAGTTTTCATAAGCAACTTTTAAACCTGGTATTTCAAATTTAATATCAAAAGATTCATCTATAAGCAAAGAAAAAGGAAATTGTTTTCTACCAGGTAAATCTATATCAAAAGAGCTAAGAAAGAAGGATTTTTCTTTAGAAGCAACAAAACTATGCACATCATAATTGACACTATGCAAAGATTTTAAATCTAAAAGTTGTTTAGCTGCTTTAGAGCTAAGGTAACTACGCTGAGAACCCGAGTCGATTAAAGCTAATACTTTACATTGTTTACCTCTAAGATGCAAAGTAATTTCTACAAAAGGAAGAAGATAGTTTTGTTCCCCATTACTATAGTTAATACAAAGGTAAGACATAGTTTGACCATCATTCTTTTTAGAATGCCCCTTCTCACATAAAGCAGATATGTGGGTATGAAGGTTACAGTACATGCAAGCATAATCTAAAAAGTTATCATGATGACCAGGACAATCTTCTGTCGCATCTTAGTACTAGAGCAAAATCTACAAATATTTAACTAATCACACCGATGTAGCCTAGATTCAAGGTTTGGGTTGGCCGGACCAGCACCACTACAAAATTTACAAGGGAAAGCACAATTGAATGCATTAGTTTTACTATGAACATAATTAGATTTGGAAGATTTTTGGGTGGGTGGTCTTAAAGTTTTCTAGGGTAGCCCTAGTTTTACTATTACGGGAAAATTTATCATTATCTTCACTTAGGATACCACTATTATTATTGGCAAATTTATTATACCTATAACAATTATTGTTATTCTTAATATTACTATTATTATAAGGCTTGCTAAATCTATTATTCTTAAAGTTATTATCATGCTTAGGCTGATGCTGTGGTCTTTGCCCTAACTCCAGGCGTTTTAGTAAAGTAGGAGAATGATCAGAAGCTTCAATAAGTACGTTCTTGAATTTGGGAGGTAACTTATAAATTATCATAGAACTAATCATTTTAAAACCTGGTGTCTCGGGAAATCAATGGATCCTTATTTTGCCAAAAAAGCCTATTTAAATGGCATTACAAAATTTTTACCGTTCTCGTTTTTTCTTCTTTTTTGACTTATAACTTTTCACAAAGTTCATTTCCTTCATTTTTAACAACAGATTCAAAATCAGGAGGTAATTATCTTTCGTTTGATATGTCACACCCCTATTCCAGATATATATATATATATATATATATATATATATATATATATATATATATATATATATATATATATATATATATATATATATATATATATATATATATATATATATATATATATATATATATATATATATATATATATATATATATATATATATATATATATATATATATATATATATATATATATATATATATATATATATATATATATATATATATATATATATATATATATATATATATATGGTAATCTCTGTGATATATTAATTAATTAGATAGTGAGTGATGAGATAGACGAATCACAGAGAAAACTGTTTACAAAATAAAAATAATGTGTTCACTGAAATTTCAAAGGACAAAGCAAAACACAAATCTCTTAATAATATTTTATTTACAAGAATACAAAAAAAAAATGTGTAAGTTTTAGTAGCGAAGTTACAGGCGAGGCAGTTTTTAGGAGGCAAATGAGTTTAGCATAAAAAAAGGGATATGTTATCTTTGTACATAATATAAGTTGTTATTCTACCAATTTCTTAAAGGCTTTTAAGGAATCAAACAGACGATGGCAAGTCTAATTGAAATACATTTCAATCGAAAGGACTTCATTTCTTCTAGACTCCCATCTTTATGACACAAACAATTAAGCTTTGTGCAACTAAAGTAAAAGGTGATTTTGACTTCCTCCTTTAACGAAACTTCCGTATCGTCTACTCTAGTCATTTAACCGATCCTCTGGATCAGTTTCCTTTCCTTAACTCTGTTAAAGTTAGATCACCGATGTAATAAGCCTCTGTCGTTCAGAAAATTCTAGGGTCTTATATCCACTTCCTGATATATGGGAGATCTTCTTTGATTCTTTCTTCTATAGTTCTTTTTTTATTCAAATAAATACAGGTATTATAATATAATTAAATATATTATAATATTTCTATCAAATATAAATTAATGACAGTAACTAAAATATTCTGTACATACTTATTAATTGAATTAATAATATTTTAGGCTTTATATTACAATTTCAAGTATTATATAAAATTGTTTTTATAATAACACATCTTTCTACAAAATTTTATAACATAAAACCATTTAATAAATATTTTATTAACATAATACAGTTTCTTAACCTTATATAAATAAATGATAATAATAATAATAATAATAATAATAATAATAATAATAATAATAATAATCATGGAAGTTGTTTCGAAAACGTTCGTTCAAAGACAAACAAACAAATAAAGATTTAATTCTATATAAGGTTAATAAATTATAGATAACTACATAAATAAACATAATAATAATAATAATAATAATAAAGAAACTATAATATAATAATAAAACAATAAAAAATGTTCTTTAACGCACAAATATATTAAGTTTAAAACCTAAATGTAAAGAGGTGTATTTGCTTTCTCAAAATTCATTTAAAATCTTATTTTTAAATAAAATAATACAGTTTAATTCTAAATTTTGTAGTTCTGATATTTTTTTATTTATTTTTTATTTTTTATAATTCATTTATAAAAAATTTATTAATTATAAATTTTAGATGAAAATAGGCATATTTGCTTTCTCAAAAATAATTTTTGCTTTGAGTTTTTAATTAAGAAAATATGAATTTAATTCAATTTTTTTCTTTCTGAAATTTTTAAATGAATAAAATTTGTAAAAATAAGTAAATTTTGTTTCTCAAATTTCATATAAATCTTCGTAATTTTTAGTATAATATTATTTATTTACTTCAATATTTAATTTATGAAAATATTTTAAAAGCTTAATTAAAGGTTTAAACTTAAGTGAAAAGTGATGTATTTGCTTTCTCAAAATTCTTAGTATTTTTAAATAAAATAAGTTTAATTCTAAATTTTGTAGTTCTGATTTTTTTAAGGCTTAAATTTTAGATGAAAATAGGCATATTTGCTTTCTCAAAAATAATTTTTGCTTTGTATTTTTAATTCAGAAAATATGAATTTAATTCAATTTTTTCTTTCTGTAATTTTTAAAAACATAAGCATTATCTGAAATTAGCTACATTTTCTTTCTCAAAATTCATATAAATCTTTGAAATTTTTAGTAAAATAATATTCTTTTTTCAATACTTAATTTATGAAATTATTATAAAAGCTTAAAAATTAAATGAAAATATGTAAATTTCTATTATGAGAATCATTTAAATCATAGTGTTTTTAATTAAAATAAAAAAGATTTTTTTTCAATTTTTACTCTTACTAAACTTTTTTAAAAGCTTAAAATTGAGTGAAAAGTGTTAAATTTGCTTTTTCATAATTTATTAAATCTTAAATATTATAAATTAAAATAATAGGAATTCAATCCAATTATTTCCTTCCTGAAATTTGTTAAAACTTAAAAATTATATAAAAATAGGTAAATTTGTTTCCTCAAATTCATTTAAATTTTTTAAAATTTTCTATAATTATCATTATTTATTACAACTTTTTCTTTCTCAAATTGTTCCAAAAGCATAAAAATTTAAAGAAAATAGGTAAATAACAATCATTTAAGTACTTGTATTTTTGATTAAAATAATATGGATTTTTTAAATTTTTCCACTTCCAATATATTCTTTTAAAAGCTTAAAAATTAAGTGAAAAGAGGTAAATTTACTTTCTCGAAATTCATTTAAGTCTTAGTAGTTTTAATTAAAATAATAGATTTATTCTAATTTTGTTCGTTCTGAATTTTTTTAAAGCATAAAAATTAGATGAAAATATATATATTTTCTTTTTCGAAAAATCAATTTTTCTTTGTATTTTTAATTAAAAAAATAAGAATTTAATCCAATTTTTTTCTGTCTTTCAGACAGAAAAAAATTGGATTTGCTTTCTCAAATCTTATTTTAGATTTCTATTTTTAATTAAAATAGCATGAATTTAATGCAATTTTTTCTTTCTGGAAATTTTAAAAGCATAAAAATTAAATGAAAATAGGTAATTTGCTTAATGAAATTTCATTTAAATCTCGTATTTCTTAGTATAATAATATTTTTTTATTACAAATTTTTTTCCTGAAAATATTTTAAAAGAATAAAAATTTTAAAAAGATAGGTAAATTTTTTTCAACAGAATCTTTAAATTATTCGTATTTTTATAAAGAAAATTTTTACATTTAGTAAATTTTTTTAAAAGCTTAAAAATTACTTGAAAAGAGTAAATTTGCTTTCTCAAAATTTATATAAATCATAATTTATAATTAAAATAATACAAATTTTTCAAATTTTTGTTGCTATAAAATTTTTTAAAGCTTAAAAATAAGATGAAAATAAGTATATTTTTACTTCTCAAAAATTGAAAAAATCCTTATCATTTTATTTAAAAATAAGTGAACTTAAAACATTCTGATAAAAGAAATTTACCAATTTTCTTAAATTGTTTATGCTTTTAAAACATTTTCAGAAAAAAAAAATTGTAATGAACAAATATTATTATACTAAAAAAGGAAAGAAAGGAAATTTTAAAGCTCAAAAATAATTTACAAGAGAAAAATTGGAAAATCATTATCATTTTATTTAAAAATAAGAGTACTTAAATTATTCTTATAAAGTAAATTTAAATATTTTCTTTCAATTTTTATTCTTTTAAAAAAAATTTAGAAAGGTAAAATTGTTATAAATAAATATTATTATCTTATAAATTACGAAGATTTAAATGATATTTGAGAAAGCAAATATACCTATTTTCATGTAATTTTTATGTTCTTAAAATTTTAGAAAAGAAAATAATTTAATTAAATTCATATTACAAAGCTGAAATAATTTTTGAGAAGTAAAGATATACATATTTTCATTTTAGTTATAAGCTTTAAAAAAAATTTCAGAACAAAAATTTGAAAAAAAATGTATTATTTTAATTGTAAATTTTGAGAAATCATATTTATTCTTTCATGTAATTATTAAGCTTTTAAAAAAAATTCCTAGGAGTAAAAATTGAAAAAAAAAAATCCTTAACGTTTTATTTAAAAATATGCATAATTTAAAGATTCTGATAAAAAAAAATTTACCTATTCTATTAATTTTTATGCTCTTAAAATATTTTCAGAATGAAAAATATGTAATAAATAAATATTATTATATTAAGACATACGAAGATTTAAATGAAATTTAAGAAAGCAAATTATCTATTTTAATTTAATTTTTATTCTTTAAAAAGTTTTAGAAAGAAAAAATTGCATTTTATTTTAATTAAAAATACAAATCTAAAATAACATTTGAGATTAACATTTTTAGATTAAATTAACATTTTAATCTAAATTTTAAAGTTTATAAAAAATTACTGAAATAAAGGATTGGAATAAATCCGTATTATTTTCAAGTTTCAGAAAGAAAAAAATTGGATTATAATGATATTTTAATTAAAAATACAAATCTAAAATATTTAAGAAAGCAAAAGTAATTTTCATCTTGTTTTACAAGAGAAAAATTTACATTAAGAAAAATTTCATTGCAACAAATATTTCAATAAATTTGTATTATTTTAATATAAATACTATGATTTAAATGACTTTTGAGAAAGGAAATTTATACTTTTCATGTAATTTCAAGCTTTTATATAAATTTACTGAGTAAAAATTGATAAAATGCTTATCATTTATTTAAAAATAAGTGTACTTAAAACATTCTGATAAAAGAAATTTACCAATTTTCTTTAATTTTTTATGGTTTTAAAACATTTTCAGAAAGAAAAAATTGTAATAAATAAATATTTTTACACTAAAAAATTAAAGAAAGGAAATTTACCTCTTTTCATGTAATTTTTAAGCTCTAAAAAAAAAAATTTTAAAAAATCATTTTCATTTTATTTAAAAATACAATGATTCAAATGATTCTCATAATAGAAATTTACCTATTTTCATTTAATTTTTAAGCTTTTAAAATAATTTGAGAAATAAAAAATTATAATAAATAAATAAATTATAATAAAAATTTCGAAGATTTAGATGAATTTGAGGAAGCAAATTTAGTTAATTTCAAATAATATTTATACTCTTAAAATTTCGATAAGAAAAAAATTGTATTAAATTCAAATTATTTTAATTAAAAATACCAAGAATTATTTTTTGTATTTTCATCTAATTTTTAAGCTTTAAAAAATTTAAGAAGGAAGGAAATTTGAATAAATATGTATTCTTTTAATTAAAAATACTAAGATTTAAATGAATTTTGAGAAAGCAAATGTAACACTTTTCACTCAATTTTTAGCTTTTAAAAAAGTTTAATAGGAGTAAAATTTGAAAAAAAAATCCTTATTATTTTAATTAAAAACATTATGATTTAAATGATTCTTATATTAGAAATTTACATATTTTCATGTAATTTTCAAGCTGTTAAAATAATTTAATTAATTAAATATTGAAATAAATAAATATTATATTAAAAATACGAAGATTTTTATGAAATTTGAGACAGGATATTTACCTATTTTCACAAATTTTATTCATTTAAAAATTTCAGAAAGAAAAAAATTGAATTAAATTCATATTTTATTAATGAAAATGCAGAGCAAAAATGATTTCAGAGAAAGAAAAAAATGCCTATTAACATCTAAATTTTAAGCTTTAATAAAAATATCAGAACGACAAAATTTAGAATTAAACTATTATTTTATTTAATAATACTAAGATTTAAATGAATTTTGGGAAAGCAAATTCACCTCTTTTCACTTAGGTTTTAAACTTTTGAGAAAATTTAGTAAGTGTAAAAATTGAAAAAATCATTATTATTTTAATTAAAAATACAATGATTTAAATGATTCTCATAATAGAAATTTTCTTAATTTCTTTTAATTTTTAAGCTTTTAAAATAATTTGAGAAAGAAAAAATTGTAATAAATAAATATTAAAAATGCAAGTATATAAATGATTTCTTTAAAAGAAATTTACCTATTTTCTTTTATTTTTAAGCTTTTAAAATAATTTGTGAAAGAAAAAATTGTAATAAATAAATAATTAAACATTAAAAATTTCGAAGATTTAGCTAATTTCATATAATTTCAATGTTGTTAAAAATTTCAATAAAAAAATTGTATTAAATTATAAAAAAAATTTT
>SEYY01000954.1:0-5000 GCA_009176605.1 Armadillidium nasatum
GAACACCCAACCTCTTAGAAGCTTTTTTGAAAGAGAAGTAATGTGTTCTTTCCAAGAAAGATCACGAGAAAAAGAAACAAGAATATTAAGAACAGATGAAGGCTTGAGTTGTGTTTTCGAAAAGATATCATAGTTGTGTGGAAGATTGTGTCGAGTGGAGAGATGAAGGAATTGAGTTTTTGAGGCATTGAAAACAACCATGTTTTCTCTGCCCCAATTTGAAATATGTGAAAGATCAGAGGTTAGTTGCTCCAAGGCTACCCTTCTCGAGTCTATCAACTGCTGTTGGGTGGGACGTTTTCAAACTGGAAGGAATAATGAAGGGTGGAGTCATCAGCATAGGAGTGGATAGGAGGATGAGGTAATAGAGAGAAGGTCATTAATGAAAAGTAGAAAAAGTGTTGGGATAGGACAGAACCCTGAGGAACACAACTATTAATTGATTTAAAGAAAGAACGGGCCGTCTACGAAATCCATACTGGCGATCTGAGATAAGATTAGAAGAATTGAGATGTTTCCAAATCTTCCTGTTAAGGGATAGATTCGAAAACTTTAGAGAGAACGGAGGTCAAAGAAATAGGACGGTAGTTGGAGGGTTGAGAGGGGTCCCCCTTCTTCGGCACAGGCTGAATGAGCGCACGTTTCCAGCAAGAAGGGAAGGTTGAAGTAGAGAAGACAAAGACGAAATAGTTTACCGAGGCAGGTGCAAGCTCGGAAGCACAAGTTTTGAGAACCACAGGAGGAATACCATCGGGACCGTACGCCTTCTTAGTATTAAGCTCAGAGAGAGCAGAAATGACATCTTTAGAAGAAATTCTAATTTTAGGCATAATTGAGTTAGAGGGGTTGAAGGAGGAGGAATAGCTCCGGAATCGTCTAAGGTTGAATTAGAAGGCAAAAGTTTGAGCAAAGAGTTCAGCTTTAGAAGAAGGTAAAACAGCAGTTGTGCCGTCGGAAGATATTAAAGGAGGGAAAGAGGAAGAAGCAAAGTTAGAGTTGACATTTTTTGCAAAATGCCAGAAAGAACGTGAAGAAGAGGAACCAAAAAGATTATTGCATTTTCTACGGAGAAAGAGTTTTTGGTGTTACGAAGGATAGATTTTGCACGATTCCGGATGAAATATAATTAGCGTGAGTTTCTGGAGTTTGAAGACGACGGTAATCCCTGAAGGCAACATCCCTGCGGCGGATAGCGCGAGAACAAGCAGAGTTAAACCAAGGTTTGTTAGGTTTAGTAGAAGGGAAAGAATATGGAATGTATGCCTCCATGCCAGAGAGAATCAACTCGGTAATGCGTTCTGCACACTCCGAGGGATCCCTCCCACGGAAGCAATAATCATTCCACGGGAAATCGAAAAAGTACGACCGCAAGTCCGACCAGCTTGCGGCACCGAAGTGCCACAAACGTTTCCTTTCAATAGAAGGGGGTCTTTCCTGCGGAAGACTTGAAGAGATAGAAGAGGATACAGAGATAAGAAGGTGATCGGATGAACCCAGAGGAGGAAAGAGTTTAACAGTATAAGGAGAATGATTAGAAGTAAGGAAAATGTTTAGAATGTTGGGTTCATCTCCAAGACGATCAGGGATACGAGTAGGGAGCTGCACCAACTGCTCAAGGTCGTTTTGGATAGCGAAATGGAAGGCACGTTCACCAGCTGTATCATGAGAACTAGATGAAAGCCATTGGCGGTGGTGAACATTGAAATCACCTAATATGATGATTTCAGAGAAAGAGAAGAAGAGAGAATGTGCTCTATTTTGGAGTTTAAATAGTCGAAGAATTTAGGATAGTCAGTAGAATTAGGAGATAAATAAACAGAACAAATGAATTTAGTCGTAGAATGGCAAGAGAGCCTAAGCCATAAGGTGGAAAATTAGGAAGACTCCAAATTAGAGACACGAGAACAAACGACATCGTTGCGCACGTATATGCACAACAACCGCCTTTGGCTGAAAATTGAGGACAGAGACAGTAGGAGGAAACAGAATAGGGTTTGCTATCAGAACGCTCAAACAGTCTGAGTTTCGGTTAAGAATAAGAGGTGAGGTCTAGAAGAGAGGTGATGTTCAACAAAGTGGAAATTAGAGTGCACACCGCGAATGTTGCAGAAATTAATGAAAAAAATAGACCGTGCATCAGGACAAGCCGGCAGCTGTGTCTTGGTGGCACCAACCCCATCACCGGAGGCCACCAACTCCCAAGTGGTGATGAGGGAAGGAGTGTATGAAGGACTATGTTTGGAAGACGCCCTCCGTGGCTTTTCCGAGGCAACTTCTTTTGAGGCCATCATTTAGTTTTTTCAATTTTTTTAAATGGTGTCTGTATTAATTATTGTGTTTGTGCAAAGGAGAGATTACTCTGATTTAGAAGAAGATGAGCGCGAAATGAAACGAGCCATTGGGCACCGTAATTAGATGGGGAGTACCATTAGCATCCCATATACCCAATGGGAGGTAATCTCATCACCTCGGGAGTGCTACTTCCCTCTCCCATATATATATAATATATATATATAATATATATATATATATATATATATATATATATATATATATATATATATATATATATATATATATATATATATAATAGAGATCGGCTTGTTCCTCTTGGAACCTTATTTTTAGCAAAAATTGAATTGCAAACAATGCATAGCAAGGCATACTTGAAAGTTATTGATAGTTAACATTTATTGACATATTGGCAAAAACATAGTATATTGTTACTATTTATAGGTAACATTTATTGTTAATTTGACGTTTCTGGAGAAAATTATTTTCAAAACAGTTCAAAAATTATTTCATCTACGGAAAAACGTCTCCTCTCCATTGGCCTTATTTTTGAATTACCATGTTTTTCCATAAATTATTTCAACTGTTTTCTAAAATTTGAACGTCTTCCCCAAATTTTCAACCACCACGACATCCTAGGTAATCGAGACGCATTCATTAATAATCTAAAAACAATTGCCCATAAATATTATAATAAATTTAAACCTCATCATACAATTTCACCTTTAATATCAAAGAAAGATCTCTCCCCCCTAAAAACATTAAAAACTGACCCAACATTTGTTATATGTCTCCCCGATAAAGGACGAGGTGTCACCATTCTAGATAAAACAACTTATATTAATAAAATGTCCCTAATACTTGCAGATACATCTAATTTCAGAAAAATCATTACTAATAACATTCTTCCCCCCTATTATCAAAATTGAAGATAAAATTAATAACTTCCTCCGAAAATTAGAGTAACAAAATCTTCTACTCAACCATTACAGTCAACTCTTTACATCTCGTTCATCACCAGGCATTATGTACGGCAAACCCAAAACTCTCAAACCTAATACCCCCCCTCCGCCCTCTCCTCTCATCTATTAATACCCCCTCTTATAATCTTTGTAAATTTTTAATACCCTACCTCGCACCCCTAACCAAAAACTCGTACACTCTCCCTGACTCTTTCACGTTTGCTAAATACATTCAATCCCTTTACCTCTCTGATTGTTATATGACTAGTTTTTATGTCAATCACCTCTTCACTAATATTCCTATTGCAGAAACTTCACGACATTATCCTTATTTCCAATATACATAACCATTTAAACCTACCCCTCCAATTATTTAAGCAACTTATATCTCTCTCCGTTAACGATACCATATTCACCTTCAATAGCAATTATAACCAACAAATAGATGGTATTCCTATGGGCTCACAACTTGGTCCTACTTTCGCCAATATTTTCCTCTGTAATCACGAATCCTTATGGCTTAACCACTGCCCCAATCCATCCGACCCCTAATCTATTAACGCTACATCGACGATTCTTTTTTAATATTTAATAATAAAGAGCAATCAGACCACTTTCTCCATTATATTAATCGCCAACAACCTAATATTAAATTCTCCCGTGAAGATGAACACAACAGATCCCTCCCCTTTCTTGAAATCATGGTAACACGTTCATCTAATGGCTTCATAACATCAATATATCGAAAACCAACTACTTACCTCCTTGGACTAAATTTCCTCAGCTCCACCTCTTACACATTCAAACACACAACCATCATTGGATATTTACATAGAGCCTATAACATCTGTTCCTCTTGGTGGCATATTCACCTTGAGCTCACATATCTATAAGAATTTTTTATTTTCAACTTCTTTCCCACTCACCTCATAAACATTACCATACATGAATTCATTTATGGTATCTATCGACCTCAATTATCTACACCGACAGTTCGTAAACTACTAATACACCTCAAAACACCATACTTAGGCTCACTAACCCCTTCTCTCAACAAAGAACTCCATTTACTTTTCCAACGTTTCTTTCCCCAAATTAATCCACGCCTTATTGGAATAAGCTCATTTTCTATAGGCTCACTACTCTCATACAAGGACGTCCTCCCTGACTTGCTACGACCCTCAGTAGTATATGAGATTACCTGCGCAGGATGCAATTCCTGCTACGTAGGTCACACGCACCTACAACTTCAACTACGAGTCCACAAGCATAGGGGTACGTCCTTCCGTACTAATCTCCCTTCCTCAGCATCTGAACTTTCCTCCATCTGTGAACACACACAAACATATAATCACCCTCTCCGTTTTTCCAACTTTACAATTTTAAAACCTTCAACCTCTGAATCCGATCGAAAAATCCTTGAATCACTTTACATTAAAAAATTCCAACCCTAACTTAATGGGACTCTTTCCTCCATCCCTCTCCTTATCTCATAACTCCTCCATACCATACTCCATCCTATTACATCATTCATCCAACCAACTAAGCCATAATCTATTCATATGTATTATTTCCTTATCAGCCTTTCAACTCAAGTGTATCATTGAACTAACTAATGCTTGTGTCTAACATAAATCCGTTTACTCTTAGTGAATTATATATGTGCTTTATTATATTATTTTCATAACAATTTTCATTTTATTTTTATTTAACATTTATTTCATAACTGATAACCATATTTCTCAT
>SEYY01000954.1:10000-15000 GCA_009176605.1 Armadillidium nasatum
TGAGATGTCCCTCTCTTATACAACACTGAAAATTCAATCACATCTTCTCTTTGAGAGACCTTTGGGTTAGTTCGGTGGCCGTTGCGGATTTCCTAAAGGCAGTGTGGCCCTTCTAACGAGCAAGATCCAAGGGGTAAAAAAGTAAAGGAATGTAAAATTAAATATATATACATATATATATATATATATATATATATATATATATATATATATATATATATATATATATATATATATATATATATATATATATATATATATATATATATATATATATATATATATATATATATATATATATATATATATATATATATATATATATATATATATATATATATATATATATATATATATATATATATATATATATATATATATATATATATATATATATATATATATATATATATATATATATATATATATATATATAATATATAATTACTTTTTAAACATCCTTACTTCAAACGAAGGGCCAAAAATTACTTTAAAACGATAAAATCATAAAAAGATAAAAATAAAAATTAATTAAAACTTAATAAGTATGTTAAAAACCGAGCTTTCGACCTCAACACCGGGAGATCTTTATTCAAGGTAAATAAAGAAAGAGAACTGAAATTTCCATTCCAAGACGAAGACTCAATCAAATTTGTTGGTTTGGAATAATGTACTAAATTATTATGAAAATGATTTTTCCAAAATATATTTTTTAAATTTTTGTTAAATTATTCAAAATATCATTAATTTTCACTTCACCAGGGGACCGATTAAAGTATAAGTATTTTAATAATTTAACTTTCTATTATCATTATTTTGGCAAGAAAATAGCAAATTTGACGAACTCATATCGATTATGTGATTTTTTTTCTTCTCTATGCTAATGGAACGGAGAGTTACGATCAAAACTCCTCAGATTATAGTCATGTTTATAATTGCGTCTTTTAAAATCATTAGTTTCTTCATAGTACCTACCTTTACTATTCCTGCAACCAATTCTCATTTCTATCAGACAACCGTGATTTAGATATAAATTTTCTTTTAAGAAGACCCTGTCAATGGAGGCTCCTTTTTTTGATGGGGGAAGGGGTAATTCATTAGTAAACTACTTTTTTTCATCAGTTTTATAGTAGAATCTATGCCGATTCCAAATCTGTAATTTGTTTTTCAAAATTCCAAGCGGTTCCTGAGAAAAAGACTTTTAAAGTAACCCTTGAAGAATGACCTTGAAAAAATTTAAAAAAGGATCCTGTATATAAAAAATTTTTTTTTCGATAGTTCTGTAATTTTTTTCTTATTCTTATAGCAAATTTTCTCCTGATTCCAAATATGTAACTAGTTTTTCTTAATTCCCAATGGTTACTGAGATATGACTACTCAAAAAATCTCAAAGAGGAGACTCCCCAATAGAAAGACCTCGAATTTGGGGGGAAATATTTTTATTTATTTATTTATAAACTATTGTTTTTCATTAGTTTTATAGTAGAATCTATGCCGATTCCAAATCTGTAATCAATTTTTCAAAATTCCAAGTGGTTCCTGAGAAAAAGACTTTTAAAGTAACCCTTGTAGAATGACCTTGAAAAACGGTTCATTACTTATGTCCAGAAAAAAAATTTTTTTCCATAGTTCTATAATTGTTTTTCCATATTCTTATAGCAAATTTTTTCCTGATTCCAAATATGTAATTAGTTTTTCTTAATTCCCAATGGTTACTGAGATATGACCGTACTCAAAAAATCTCAAAGAGGGACCCCCAATAGAAAGACCCCGAACTTTTGGGGGGAAATATATATATATATATATTTATTTTTTCATCAATTTTATAGTAAAATCTATGCTGATTCCAAATCTGTATGTAGCTTTTTTCTAATGACCGTAAAGCGAAATCAGTGAGAAAAAGAATTTTGAAATGAAGCTTGTCGAATGACCTTGAAATTGGTGATATATGGGAACTACAAAAAAAAGGATTTTTTTTTTTTTTTTTTTGTAATTTTTTTAAAAAAATTGGTATATTTTTATATATAATATGCCGATTCCAAATATGTAATTAGTTTTTTCAACTCCAAATGGTTACTGAGATATTACCAATCAAACAAGGAAAGTACTTTATAAATATTTTTAGGCGAATTTCTCCGAATAGACCCCGAATTTGGGGGGAAATATTTTTATTTATTTTTTTCAGCGATTTTATAGTAAAATCTATGCTGATTCCAAATCTGTATGTAGTTTTTTCTAATTCTAAGCGAATCCTGAGAAAAAGAATTTTGAAAGTGAAGCTTGTCGAATGACCTTGAAATTGGTGATATATGGGCAACTACAAAAAAAGGAATTTTTTTTTTTTAATTTTTTAAAAAAAATTGGTATATTTTTATAGATAATGATATGCCGATTCCAAATATGTAATTAGTTTCTTTCAACCCCAAATGGTTACTGAGATATTACCAATCAAACAAGGAACGTACTTATAAATATTGTTTTGGCGAATTTCTCCGAATCTCACTTTTTTCAGAAAAAAATTTGCCAAAAATAAACGACGCCATAGTGGTTTTTCAAACTTTCTGAATAAATGAGATACAGTTGGAGGAAGATATTTAGGTAGTTGAATTTAGGTTTGAAAGGCGAATTCTTCAAAATCAAAGAGCCATTGATCACTATTTTTTGAAAAAAAATTTTTTTCAAGATTTCAAACGAGTTTACGCTCATACCAAACTACCTAAACCACACCGTATCAGCTTCATTGAGCATTCTTTTGAAAGCTACATATGTTTCCAAATTTTCCGCAAAAAAAATTTTTAAAAATTAAAAATTGTGTATTTTATCATGGATTTAGTGAAAAAAGTCATTAAAATACAGGGGGGGATTCAACCCCGTATTAAAAAAAAACAACGCCATAGCCGGTACCCATCGTTTCACGACAGATGAAGGAAGGATTACTCTTTAAAACATTCGTTTTTGGAGTCGAATCAAAAAAAATTTTCGTTGGCAGGGTCCCCTTAAGTACTAATGCCTTGACATATATAAAATCATATTACAGTAATGGTTTATTATGTAATAAGAATTTTTTTATGTAAATTCTTAAAGTATTATTATTGAATGACGTTTCAGGATAGGAAAAAAAATTAATATTGTAAACACGTGATCATGTTTTACATCACCTGAGATGAGTCATAAACATGCAATATCTGGTTTTGATGGGAAGGATACAAATATCACTCACGTGATACGTGATAAAGTTATAAACGTAATGCCTCATTTGAGTGCTTTGAGTTAAAGTAAATAATCGCTTTTAAATAGTGAGTCATAAACAGGAATTGGAAATTTGTGGGAAAACCAAGTGTCAAGAGAAAATCTACTGAGATGAAAATCACATGACATGGACAGAGATCGAAGATGGAGGAAACCATATGTTTCTATTGTATTAACTTTCATCAAATATTAAAGCATGTTAAATATAGAAAAAATAATAACCCTATGACGTCACTTAATAAAGAAAAATAAAATAATTCTGTGAATTGTAATTCATGTCATGATTTAAAAGCAAAGAATCCAAAGAAAAAGTAATACGTCAAAAGAATTTAAGGTACTGACGTCACAAACAAAAATCTTGTGATTATAATAACTCCGATGCATAGTAATAAAGAAAATATATAACAATCCAATATTTACATTATCTATTTTTTTTTAAATTATAAATATATTTAATATTAAAAATTTAATTCTGTACGATTTTGTTGTTAGTAAATATGTAATGAATGAAAATTTGTTAACTTCGGTTTATGAATTCTTGATGTATCATGATTTATCTACGTGGTACACGGGTATTTGAATGTATATGAGGGTATGGATGTGTGTGTGTGTTTGTGTGTGGGTGGGTGTGTGCGTATCTGTGTAACCAGCCCTCACGCATGCTTAAATGTTACAGCATCAGGGTAATTTTCATATAAATTTAAAAAATAATAATATATATAAAAAATAAAAATAAAAAATAATAAAAGTGTAAAAATAATATAAGAAATAAAAAATTAAAAGAAAACAAAAAATTTAAAAAAAAAGAAAAAAAAAGAAAAGAAATCAAAAAGAAAAAAATTACAAAAAATAAAAAGATATAAATAAAAAAGAAAAAAAGAAAAGATAAATTTCAGAAAAAAATTGGAAAAAATAAAAAAATAAATGAAAATAAAAAAAAAAAAAACAAGAAAAATAAGAAAAATAAAAATAAAAATGTATAAATCACAAATAATTAAAAATAAGAAAAATAAAAAGAAAAAATAAAAAGAAAAAAGGAAAATACAAAATAAAAAAGGAAAAAAATAAAAAAAGAAAAAATAAAACATATGATTTTTTTTTAAGTGGTTCTCGTTATAATATTAAACACACACACACACACACACACACACACACACACACTATATATATATATATATATATATATATATATATATATATATATATATATATATATATATATATATATATATATATATATTATATTTATTTTATATATATTGAAAGAAAGATCCCACTGACAGGACGAAAGTCCTTTCTGGGGGAAGACGATTATTTATATATATATTATATATATATATATATATATATAATATATATATATATATATATATATATATATATATATATATATATATATATATATATATATATATATATATATATATATATATATATATATATATATATATATATATATATATATATATATATAATATATATATATATATATATATATATATATATATATATATATATATTATATATATATATATATATATATATATATATATATATATATATATATATATATATATATATATATATATATATTATATATATATATATATATATATATATATATATATATATATATATATATATATATATATATATATATATATATATATATATATATATATATATATATATATATATATATATATATATATATATATATATATATATATATATATATATATATATATATA
>SEYY01000954.1:20000-55702 GCA_009176605.1 Armadillidium nasatum
AACCCAGATTTGAGAGTCGTACTCCATATAGGGGCGAACAACACCCCAATACAGAGCAAGCAACTGGAGTACCTAAAAAAAAACTTGAATGCTTCTCAAAACACCCAACCTCTTAGATGCTTGTTTAGAGAAAGAAAAAATGTGATCTTTCCAAGAAAGATCACGAGAAAAAGAAACATCTGGAATATTGAGGACAGATGAAGTTTTGAGTTCAGTATTTTCGGAAAAGATATTGTTGTGTGGATGATTGTGTCGAGTTGAAAGATGGAGGAATTTAGTTTTTGAGGCATTGGAAACCGCCATTTTTTCTCTGCCCCAATCTGAAATACGAGAAATTACATGATGCCATCGACAAGATAACTTTGTATGGTTCATGATGTCATCAACAATTTAGCGTCATCAACTTTGATACTTTGGAAATCCACGATTTATGTAGTCATGACGTCATCAATTAGATTAAATAGTCAACATTCTCGACTTAGCAATGTAGCTCTTGCAAGGTTTATGACGTCATCAAGATGATTACGTCTTCAACTTTGTTACTTCAGAAATCCCTGATTTTTTATTCCAAATCAAACGTAATTTGTTTTCAAATATTTAAATTTTAATAGCATATGGTAAGCAATAATAATAATAATAATAATAATAATAATAATAATAATAATAATAATAATAATAATAATAATAATAATAATAATAATAATAATTAATATAAAAATAATAATAAGAATAATTAAATGTAATTAAATAATAATAATAATAATAATAATAATAATAATAATAATAATAATAATAATAATAATAATAATAATAATAATAATAATAAAAAGATTCGCATTTGATTTCCAAAATTTCTAAATATTTATTTTTGAACATAGTTTAACTTCTAACTAACTACATCAATGAAAACAATATTAACCTACAATACCCCTTCCCTATATTTAAACAACTCATCTTACTTACCCTCGAACATAATTATTTAAAATATAATCAAACGTTTTACAAACAAAAAGAAGGATTAAGTATGGGTTCCCCCTTATCACCCATGCTTAGTAATTTATATATGGAACTTATCGAACACTATTACATTCATCCCCATCCCCTCCTTACTAATACCACATGGCTCCGCTATGTTGATGATGTATTTGCTGCCATCCCCATCTCAATCAATCCCACAACCATTTTAAACCACATAAATAGCATTCACCCAAATATTCAATTCACTATGGAAACCCCACCCGCTTCTCAAAACTCCTTACCCTTCTTAGATACACTTATCATATGGGATCATACCACCAAACCATCATACACAATATATAGAAAGCCCACATCTTCACCAAGCTACATACACTGGTATTCAGCACACTCAAAAAATATTAAAATAGCCACCCTCTCAGCACTTTATCTCCGTGCATTTAAAATCTGTTCCCCTGCCTACTTAAAAACCGAAAATGATTTCTTAAAAAACACTTTCAAAAAACTACAATACCCTATATACATAATTAATAAATCATACAATAAAACTAAAACAAAATTTTACTCTAGAGAAACTAACGAAAACAACACAAAAAACTTTCTACCCATACCCCACATAAACATACAACATACCAAAAAAGTCAGAACAAAACATAACCCTGGTACCTTCAAACAACATTATATTAAAAAAAGTCCTTAAACCCCCTAAATCTCCTAACCCAAACCCCACCCTGCATATATCACATCCCTTGCTCCAATTGCAACTTAAAATACATAGATGAAACTATAGACTTTAAAAGAAGACAGTATCAACACAAACACGATTTAAATATAGACAATCAAAACTCCGCCCTCACTCAACATAGACAAAATAAAAACCACTTCATAAACCTCAATAATAGTGGAATTATCAAAAACATAAATAATTATAATAAAAGAAAAATCGCTGAATCTTTCTGCATAAATAATATCCCAATCTTTAACCAAAACACAGGAGACTACAAAATAGATCAATAATTGCAAAACTCCATGATGCTTCATTCACTTTATTACAAAAGTTTAATCAACAACCAACCATAATATTGGACGACATGAGAAATATTCTACAGAGCAGCCACATTATTTCAACCTGAAAGAGGCTTCTAACAAGAAGCGAAAGCTTGTTAAGGATATATTGTTGTTTTCAATGGTGTATAATAACAAAGTGTAATTTATTAACGTGCAGTGGCTAATCTTACGGTTTATAAACAAATAATACATAAAAAGAGTGTTCATAACTCTAGTAATGAAATATATATATATATATATATATATATATATATATATATATATATATATATATATATATATATATATATATATATATATATATATATATATATATATATATATATATATATATATATATATATATATATATATATATTATATATATATATATATATATATATATATATATATATATATATATATATATATAATATATATATATATATATATATATATATATATATATATATATATATATATATATATATATATATATATATATATATATATATATATATATATATATATATATATATATATATATATATATATATATATATATATATATATATATAATATATATATATATATATATATATATATATATATATATATATATATATATATATATATATATATATATATATATATATATATATATGAGGAGGGCGAGCATGTTTTGAACTATACAGCACAAGTGGAAGAGCACAAATTCAAAAAACTTGGTGCCAAACATATTTTAAAAATTTCGGGCTATATATATATATATATATATATATATATATATATATATATATATATATATATATATATATATATATATATATATATATATATATATATATATATATATATATATATATATATATATATATATATATATATATATATATATATATATATATATATTATATATATATATATATATATATATATATATATATATATATATATATATATATATATATATATATATATATATATATATATATATATATATATATATATATATATATATATATATATATATATATATATATATATATATATATATATTATATATATATATATATATATATATATATATATATATATATATATATATGTGGAGAATTTTATATAAAAAAAAGTAACTTCGTTGTCATAAAAATTTTCAATTATCAAAAGAGTACGAGACACAATTTTTAAAATCCACCTTCTTTAGAATTTATATTAATAATAAAGAACTAGAAATTAAATTTGCTGTTATTGACCCGAGGTAAAATGAAATATAATATAAATCAAATTTTACTGTTTAACTTATCTTCTAACAAAGATTTTGATATAATTCTTATCTGATGTGATAAAGATCCTTTTATTAACAATGGAACGTCTGATTGAAGTCCTATTAAAGGTATTTCCTGATTAACTGAAAGGTTTTGGGCACAGCATCTGTCAATCCTTGAAAGAAGATCACCCTTAGGGATAATAAATTTTGGCAGTATTTTGTCTTTATAGTAAGTAACAAGAAAAAAAATAATAAATGAAATAATAAAAATAATAAAAAAGAACCAAATAATATTTAATCTGTTGTGCCCAAATATATTATAAATAAAAGAATAAAATACAATAAATAAGAGAAATGATAATAAAAGAAAATATTTACGGAAGGAATCAATGTCAGAAATACATTAAAATATTAATCGAATTCTGATTAATAAAAATCATTAGTTAAGAGAAATAATTAAAGTTCCTCACCCTTTAGCTTCAAACTTACACCTCTTAGATATGTATGTCCTCATATGCGACTTTACTAAATATCATCATTTCATCATTAATTATAATATTCTAATATAATGCACATATATAATGTTAGTATTAATTATCATTAATTATTTGAATAGTTGTCTCTCACAAGTTAATTTAAGGACCATGTATTAAATTAT
The DNA here is from genome assembly GCA_009176605.1 of Armadillidium nasatum. Classification (NCBI taxonomy): domain Eukaryota; kingdom Metazoa; phylum Arthropoda; class Malacostraca; order Isopoda; family Armadillidiidae; genus Armadillidium; species Armadillidium nasatum. The sequence goes on from SEYY01000954.1 coordinate 23,951, forward strand.
TTAAATGATCAAGATGTAACAGCTGATTGTTAGTTGTTAAAAAAGTAGGTCACAACCAATCACATATGTCAAATAAAGACCATATGTGGTATTTAAATGGTTAGATACTACAGCTGTTAATTAATCAGCATCAGCTGTTAAAAACTAGGTCACATCACTAACACAACCGTTACCATGGACACTATACAAGGAGAGAGCCCAGCCCCGCCTCTAATTCTAGCTTTTATACTAGCCCAGTCGACGGAAAAGTAATGTCTGTAAATTTCACCTTCTTAAAGATTGGATTGTGTTTGCTAAATATTTTCTAAGCTCAATAGATAATCGATTACTACAATCATCATCAATATTAACCAATAATCCATTCAAATATGTTTTTCTCCTTCCAAAAAGAAAAGACACTCCAACAATTTGGCTCTATTTAAAGTATATCACCTATTTCTTTCTTCTTTTACAAAACTTTCGTCTTCACTAAACAAGGAAGTGACTAATAAAAATTTAACTAGCTAAATTACATACCTTTGCTTTCCTTAAAATAAAGCTCATTTATATTAGTTCTTATTCACAAAATATGAGATAACCAAATTATCTATTAAACTTATAAAAGCATTTCCAATATCAAAAAGAATGACAGATGGCAAAAAAAATGGCGATGCCATGATAGACTTAAAAGGGAGGGCGGAGTTAGTACCTTCAACGACTATATTTAATCTATTTATATTTAAGTGTTAGAGGCTTATTTAAAGCGGTGATTAATAAAAAAAACAATATTAAAATATAAATAAACCAATTGTTAAATTTAAATAAATAAATCATGTTAAAAACAAAAAGGAAAAATATTAATTCATCTAAATGAATTGCAAAGAGTACGACATCTAAACAAGTCAAAAACACTTGAAACCCGATAATTCTTCGCTGTCAAACGTACGATTATTCTCTTTAAATTAAATTTTTTATTATTTCTGTTATTAAATATTTGTGGGCGTAAAAATATTTACGACATTAAATTCCCAACAACCAAAAAAAAAAAAAGTTTACTGTTAATATGAACTGGTTAAAACTTCTTTTAAAGATGAAAATAAATAAAATGGGAAAAAGTTTTAGAATCCAAATAAATATAAATTTGAAAATTAACTTTCGAAAATGTTATATAAAAGAGGTTACATCAAGCATTACTATTTATCAACAATTCTCAATAGTTCAACAAATATAAGTGAGGAATGTAACTGAATCATGATGCCCTGAATTTAGACCGGAGGATTTAATAAGGAAATAGTTACTGATCAGAAACCATCTTTGCCTTCTCTAGTATAACATGTACTTGATTAATAACTTCAGTTATTACTTAATAATGGATATGTACAGTATTTACTTTCAAGCCAGGGTTAAAATTTCACCCAACAAGTGCAAGAAAAGAGAAATAAATTTTCATCTTTTTTGTGAACTCCACATAGTACAAAGATTTAAGAGTACTGGTGGAATTCTAAAGGTTTTAAAACAGAGGTTATTAGCCTCGAAGTTGGGTGATTATGTTGTGATTAAAATATCTGGCTACCGAAGAGAAGAAAAAGTGAAATAATCTACCTACATTGAGTTCTGTCACTTTATAAACTATTAGGATAAAGGCAGTACTCTAGAGGTTAAAAAAGGAGGTTATTGGCCTCCGAATCGATAGCCAGATAGAGCAAAAAAAAAAAGTGTGTATGGCTTACACCCTCCTTTTTTATACTCTGATCCATCATTAAATAATAAATAATAACATAAATAAGAACATTCTTACTTGATACTCTTGATACAAAAAAACTTGTTCTCTAGAGAAAGCAAGGAAAATGGAAATCTGGAGGGGCTTAGAGAGGGTCCAACTCAGAGACAACACTAACCATCACAAACCTTTTCTTTTTTGAAGAACTAAGGGAGAAAGAAAAATCATTAATAAAAACCATAAATACAAAAACATTCTCGAAAATATAATTAATTTTCATAAAAATATAATAAAAGAAAGAAATAAAATATAAATGACATATATATATATACTGTAAAAGAAATTTTAACCATTTAATTATATCATTTGCAATGAATTAAGACACTTGTTACGTTGAATAGCTACATCTTTAGCTTGGACGAGGCAAGTTAATTCTGTTGGGAATTTTATTGTCTGTATTAGTTGCATTAGGAACATTAGTTATTGCATTTTCATTATCGAAAATGTTAGACTTAATTTCTAGGGGGTACAAATGTACTACTGCCCTAGTTGTAACTCCATGTTTAGTATGAAGCTCTACTGATCTCACATAACCATCGGGGGAGAGATGTAGAGAACGTACTATAGCTAACTTCCAATATATCCGCGGACCATCATCCTCTACTAAAACTATGTCCCCAACAGAGACATTAGACCTTCCCTTATTACTCCAAGATTGTCTTAAGTTGATTAAGTAATCCTTTTCCCATACATTTTTAAATTTATTTAAAAGATTTAATAAGAACTTATAACGCTTATTTATTTTTACACTACTTTGATAATCTGTATCAGTATCTAGCAATTCTAAGGGAATAGGTAAAGAATTTAATTTGTAACCTACTAGCAAATGAGAAGGGGTTAATGGTTCATCTACAGTTAAAGTTTCGTCAACGTAAGTGAGTGGTCGGCAATTTATTACCGTCTCTACTTCAGTTAATACTGTTAAAAACTCCTCTAAAGTTAATAATGAATTTCTTATGATTCTTTTAAGGTGCATTTTGGTAAGACCAATCACCCTTTCAAAGAACCCACCGTAAAAGCTGGCGCGGGCTGGATTAAATCTCCACACCAGAGATTGTCTAGTCAAAAAATCTTTGACTGAAGGTAAGGTATGCAAATGCCTTATATATTTATCCGCAGCTTGAAAATAACTGCCATTATCAGAATATATAATTGAGGGTGAACCTCGTCTGCTTATAAATCGCCGAAGACATTTTATAAAGGAATCAGTACTATTATCAAAAACCAACTCCAAATGTACGGCTCTAGTTATAGCACAAGTAAAAAGAGTAATATAACATTTATTAATTTCATTTGCTACCTTAACCTTAAAATAACCACTTAAATCTATACCCACTATCGTGAATGGTCGACTATTTATTACTCTCGTTCTGGGCAAGGCTGCAAGAGGAGCATATTTAAAGTGAACCCCTTGTAACCTTTTACACAAAACACAAGGACGAACTACTCCTTTGATAGTTTGCCTCATACGAGTGAAATAATACTTCCTACGAATAACTAAGATTAATTCTGATACTCCTAAATGATGATGAGTTAAATGACACTGCTTTATTAAGAGTTTAATAAATGGAGATTTATTTGGTAAGAAAATGGGAAATTTAGTATCATATGGTAATAGAGCATTTCTTAACCTTCTATCACATCTCAAAATATCATTTATTAGTTTCAAATTCATTTGTTTAACCAAAAGAGTTGGAGCTTTATCATATTTTAAACTATCAATTTCAAAGGGAAAATATTCATTTTGAAGTGTTTTTATCCAGTAAATCTCAGTGACTTTGTTTTCTTCTATAGAAAATTGGTGTGTGAAAATTGGATTTAACAAAGATTTATTTAAAGGAGAATTTGATTTTTTCTGTCTTAAATTCTTAATAAATCTGAACACTAAATTTGTAATACGATAAACCTTATCTAAAGAAGAAAAATCACTCAGATTTAAAAGATAGTCAACAGGAGGGGGCACATTAATAGCAAAAATATTAACAGTAGTATTAACCTTACAAGAATCATTTTGTGTATGAGATTGTTCAAGCCAAACTGGCCAATCCTGAGGATTTACTAACCAGTCTGGACCCTTTAACCATAAGCTAGACTCTATATATTGATGCTTACTTCCCCTAGAAGCAAGATCTGCTGGATTATTTCCAGTTGGAACATATTTAAATTCAGCCAAGGGAATGTTTTTATTTATTTCATCCTTCCTATTTTGTATAAAGGTCGGAAGTTGCTTGTCAGAGCAAACCCATGTCAAAGCCACTTGGCTGTCAGCCCATACATATAAGTGATCGATTGTTAGTGAACCTTCAAATGTATTTAAGACATATTTTAACAACCTTGATGACAAAAGTATACCCATAAGCTCTAAGCGTGGTATAGTTAGTTCCTTTAAAGGAGAAACCTTTATCTTACTAATTAATATATTAGACTCAAAAACATTATTTAAGTTAGATACAATGTATATTACTGAAGCATAAGCCTTTTGAGAAGCGTCTGAAAAAGCGTGTAACACCACCCTTTCAGAATATATTAATTGACGAGGGACCTTAAGAGATTGACAATATATTAATTGTTGGGCTATCAATTTCCACTCTCTACTCAGCTCTGTGGAAATCTTTTCGTCCCATTTATACTTATTTAACCATAAAGGTCTGTAGTAATATTTTACCTTTAATTAATTATTGGCCCGAGCAAACCAAGAGGGTCAAATATAGATGCCAATTGTTTTAATATTAGACGTTTTGTATTGGCATTGACATCTATATTTTTAACAGGGTAAGATATAATGTCATCATCAGTGGTCCATTGAAGACCCAATACTTTAGTCACTGTGCCTTCAGCTTTAACTTTATCTTCATCAAATTTAGTATTAGCAAGGGAGGAATTAGATGACCACTCTCTTAAATTTAGTCCAGCCTTAAGAAAAAGCTCTCTAGTATCACTAAAATAACTAAGAATATTATTTTCATCATTAAATGTATTAAAAATATTATCAACAAAAATTTGATTTAATATATTATTTTTATAACTACTATTGGAATTTTCAATATGATAGGTTAAACAAGCCGCTAAAAGGAAAGGACTACATTTTGCTCCAAATAGAACAGAAGTGAATCTATAAGTAATGATAGGACTGTTAGGATCTGAGGGATCCTTCAACCACAAAAACCTTGTGCTATCTCTATCCTTTAAGTCTAAACGAATGCCTAGAAATGCTTTTTCTATATCGGCTGATATGGCATATTTACCTGTTCGAAATCTCAACAACAGTTTACCTAAATCATTTATGAGAGAAGGACCAGAATTTAAACAATCATTTAAACTAGGGGAACCTGAAGAACAATCGTAAACTATTCTTAACTTAGTAGTAGAGGAGTCTTTAAGAACTCCATGATGTGGTAGGTAATGTAATTTTGAATTTGGATCTATGGGACTTGATGGGATCACTTCCTTCAATGAACCCTTTCTTTACCTGTTCCTTAAGGACTTCAGAATATGCTTTTAAAAGTTCAGGTTTTTGTCTGAGTCCTTTTAAAACACTATATAGTCTAACCTTTGATAGAGCATAATTATCTTTTAACTGTTTATGGTTGCTCTTCCATGGAAGAGAAACTACATATCTTCCATCCTTAAAACATAAGTTTTCTTTAAAATGATTTAATGTAGATCTTTCACATTCTGTAAAACCTTCCTCTGCTTTTATTCCTATGTGGTTCAAATTCCACAATTTATCAAGATCTTCTTGAGGAGAGTCATTATACTCTATATTAACATCAAGAAGTTCAGGATTATTACTTATGACACCATTGCCCTCAACCAATTTTGAGCCTACCCTATCAGAATATTTAAGAGAAGAATCTGCTGAGGAAGAAATCACATTATCAATAACAGTAGTAGTAGTAGAGTCTAAGTTCACATTGGAGAGAATTCAAGAATGTTAATATCATGGAAGACAAAGTATTTAAAGATTTAGGGGGAACTCTATTAGGTGTTAAAGACAAATTTTTATCATTATGAGAAATAATGGGAGTTTCAAATGTTAACCTTTGATCATTCTTAATAATAGAGTCATCATGAATTTTTTGAGAGAAAGGGGAATCATTAAATAAATTAACTTCGACTCTGAAAGGAAGACACTACAGTACATTGAGAGTTAGTATTATCAGAAGCAAATGGTAATTCACCATACACTATTTTCCCTAAATTTGAATCTATTAAATTTATGTTATTAAATTGTTCATAGCCTTTTAAAAATTTAGGAATGTAATCTGCACCAATTAATATTCCTATATCAGACACTTTGTCACTATATACATATGGATTTGCTAAAGGGATATGATACTTCTTTAACAATTTGGTAGTTTTAACTAAACCTGAAATTTGAAGTGAATTTGGTAGACTATCTACTATTACTGCATTAATATTCACTACATTCTCTTTAGTTTTTACTTTAAGTTGTGTTATTTCATAAGTTTTAGGTGTTCCAGTTCCATTAATGCCATTAATAGACATATTTATAGAGCTTACAGGTTTACATCCTAAAAAATTTGCTGTACTTTTAGCTATTAAGCTTTTTTGACTACCGTTATCAATAAGTGCCCTAACTGGCACTAATTTATGGTCCTTAATTATATTTAAATCAGCTAAAGGCAGAGCAATTCCCTTTTTACCTGCCAGTAAGGTATTAACATAATTAACAGTTTGGGATTCATGATTAGGAGTTATTTCATTAGGATTTGAAGAATTTACAATATTATCACATATAGATGAGTGATGACCAAATTGTTTACAATAGTAGCAGACTTTATTAGAAGTACAGTTTTCTATTGCATGCCTTGATGAGAGACAACCATGACACCAACCTTTACTCTTAATAAGGTTTTTCCTCAACTCCACTGTATCTACTACATCACAACTACTAGTATAGTGATCTTTGTTACAGAATCTACATGTTATTTTATTACTATAAGTAACATAATTTTGCAAAGAACCTTTATTTTATTTGAATTAAAATTCTTATTGTCTTTATTTTTATTATTCTTATTATGAGTACTATCATTACTAGTAGTAGTAGTTGCAGTAAATATAGTAGAGGTTTTAGGAATGGCACCAGATTTATAGTTGTTATAGTTATTATGATTATTATTATTATTATTACCCTTTAGGTTGAGAGTGAATGATTTGATTTTTAGCTTTATTTTCAAGCTGTAAACCTTGCCCTATTACTTCTAGATTATTCAAAGCCTTAGTTATGACTTCCAAAACCTTTCTTATAGTCCAAACATCTCTTTTACTTTCCCATTGTACCTTTTCCAAAACTTCCTTTGGAACCTTCTCATTTAAAATTGTGCCTATTATCTGAGTACAACTATCACAGTCCTTCAACAAACCTTGAGCTTTAAGACTTTCTGTTAGGCATATCAACTCAGCCTTAAATTTAAACAATTCATTATAATTATATTTGGGAGATTTTAGGTTTACCAGTTTTAATATTAAGGTTTCTACCAACCTACCTTTATTACCAAAATTTTCATTTAATACACTCCACACTAAAGGGTAGTTCTCACCTCTTAAACTAAAACCTGATACCAAAGTTAAAGCTACCCCTTTAAGACAACTAAAAAGGGCTTCCAGTTTAGAAGCATTACTATAATTTTTATTATTGACATGTGCCTCAAATATTTCTTTAAACTGATCAAATTTAGCTATCTCTCCAGAAAATTCTGGTAGTATACGAGTTGGTTGTTTAAACAAATCATACTCCCTCTGTGGTCTAACACATTCATTATTATTTGAACCTCCTTTACTACTGTTGCTCTCATTCTCATTATTAATTAATTTAGTCATCTTTTTAATAAACTTGTTGATGCCTAATATTTTATCATAACAAGCCTGGTCATCACTATGAAAATCATCACCTTCTAAGTGAAATTTTACATCAGTATCAGCTTCTAAAAGCTGATCTCTAAGCATTATTAAGAATTCAACATTACTCTCTATAGAGTCAAAATCAATTACATCCTGGTCTTTACTATTTAGGATGCTTTCAATGTCAATAGTTACCTTGTCAATTCTTTTTAATAAATTTTCCCTAACCAGTATGGCTCTTTTTAAACCATTATCACCTTTGTCTGGTTGAGGGCTTGAAACCTTTTTATTATTATTTTTACCCATATTGAAAACAATGGAAATAATATATTAACTTAAAATATAAATAATAATACTTTTCAAATTTTAGACCAAAAAAATAAACAAATCTTAAGTCTAAAAAACCAATCTTAAAAACTACTCGGGTCAAACAGCTTAATTAAAAAAAATTTAAAAAAAAAATATCAAAATATATTTGTGGAGATTTTCTCAAAAATCTCAGTCAACCTCCCACCTGAAAGGAAAAAAAAATTAACAACTTACAACACCAAATATTTGAATGGAGAGGGCAGCTGAAAATCTGGAAAAATAAATATTAGCAAAAATACTTTTAGATATGCCAACATATAAGAGTATATAAGCTAAAACACAAACTGCTAATAAAATATAACTATTTTGCATAGATGTTTCAGGTTAGGCCCTAAAAAATTATATTATGGCGTTGGCGGGTTTAAGTTAGGTAAATGGGTTTTAGTATGGGTGCCAATTTAAAGAATGGCAGATATCTAAGAAACAATAAAAAAAAATGAGTATTTGGCACAAATGGAACAGGTTAGGAATAAAAAAATAAAAAATAAAAAAAATCTTATTGCACAATTAGAGTATGTTAGGGAAGTAGGTGTAGGCTAGTTGGGCGCCAATTTAAAGAATGTGGAGAATTTTATATAAAAAAAAAAGTAACTTCGTTGTCATAAAATTTTTCAATTATCAAAAGAGTACGAGACACAATTTTTAAAATCCACCTTCTTTAGAATTTATATTAATAATAAAGAACTAGAAATTAAATTTGCTGTTATTGACCCGAGGTAAAATGAAATATAATATAAATCAAATTTTACTGTTTAACTTATCTTCTAACAAAGATTTTGATATAATTCTTATCTGATGTGATAAAGATCCTTTTATTAACAATGGAACGTCTGATTGAAGTCCTATTAAAAGGTATTTCCTGATTAACTGAAAGGTTTTGGGCACAGCATCTGTCAATCCTTGAAAGAAGATCACCCTTAGGGATAATAAATTTTGGCAGTATTTTGTCTTTATAGTAAGTAACAAGAAAAAAATAATAAATGAAATAATAAAAATAATAAAAAGAAAAAAAAAAAAAAAAAAAAAAAAAAAAAAAAAAAAAATATATATAAATAAAAGAATAAAATACAATAAATAAGAGAAATGATAATAAAAGAAAATATTTACGGAAGGAATCAATGTCAGAAATACATTAAAATATTAATCGAATTCTGATTAATAAAAATCATTAGTTAAGAGAAATAATTAAAGTTCCTCACCCTTTAGCTTCAAACTTACACCTCTTAGATATGTATGTCTTCATATGCGACTTTACTAAATATCATTAATTCATCATTAATTATAATATTCTAATTTAATATCAATGTACACATGTAATGTTATTACTAATTATCATTAATTATTTGAATAGTTGTCTCTCACAAGTTAAATTAAGGACCATGTATTATATTATTTAAATATTCAAGATGTTACAGCTGATTGTCAGCTGTTAAAAAAGTAGGTCACAACCAATCACATATGTTAAATAAAGACCATATGTGGTATTTAAATGGTTAGATACTACAGCTGTTAATTAATCAGCATCAGCTGTTAAAAACTAGGTCACATCACTAACACACCTGTTACCATGGACACTATACAAGAGAGAGCCCAGCCCCGCCTACAATTCTAGCTTTTATACTAGCCAGTCGACGGAAAGGTAATGTCTGTAAATTTCACCTTCTTAAAGATTGGATTGTGTTTGCTAAATATTTTCTAAGCTTAATAGATAATCGATTACTACAACCATCATCAATATTAACCAATAATCCATTCAAATATGTTTTTCTCCTTCCAAAAAGAAAAGACACTCCAACAATTTGGCTCTATTTAAAGTATATCACCTATTTCTTTCTTCTTTTACAAAACTTTCGTCTTCACTAAACAAGGAAGTGACTAATAAAAATTTAACTAGCTAAATTACATACCTTTGCTTTCCTTAAAATAAAGCTCATTCATATTAGTTCTTATTCACAAAATATGAGATAACCAAATTATCTATTAAACTTATAAAAGCATTTCCAATATCAAAAAGAATGACAGATGGCAAAAAAAATGGCGATGCCATGATAGACTTAAAAGGAGGGCGGAGTTAGTACCTTCAACGACTATATTTAATCTATTTATATTTAAGTGTTAGAGGCTTATTTAAAGCGGTGATTAATAAAAAAAAAACAATATTAAAATATAAATAAACCAATTGTTAAATTTAAATAAATAAATCATGTTAAAAACAAAAAGGAAAAATATTAATTCATCTAAATGATTGCAAAGAGTACGACATCTAAACAAGTCAAAAACACTTGAAACCCGATAATTCTTCGCTGTCAAACGTACGATTATTCTCTTTAAATTAAATTTTTATTATTTCTGTTATTAAATATTTGTGGGCGTAAAAATATTTACGTTTTATGTTTCAAAAAATTTATATCATGTTGTTTACAAACCTTATTTCAACTCTTGACACTTATTTACCCTTCTTTCAACCTATTTTGTACTTTCGTACCTGGACCAAATATGAATATTTTCCCGTGTGATTAAACGATCCGTTTTCAATATTTTTCAGATGGAACAGTATTTGGCAAATTTAAATACATTTCTGGCAAAGAAAGTTTCTTCAACATCGAGTTTAATAATCCTGAACCAGATTTTGTTTTTGAAAATAATATCAGTTTCCTTAATTATATTTTTAATTTTTAAGTATAAGTTTATTGAATTGGTCTCAATGAAACTTTTCTTATGAACTTTATCGTATATATATATATATATATATATATATATATATATATATATATATATATATATATATATATATATATATATATATATATATATATATATATATATATATATATATATATATATATATATATATATATATATACATTTATTTAAGAGGAATAAAAAACTTTTTCAAGAATATTGATCTGATTGAAATTTGCATGGTATTTTCCTTCTGTTGGTGATAAATTTTTTATTTATTACAATGTAGCTAAATGGTTCTTTCCAGAGACTGTGTTACAGAACTCTCGAAATTCTTGCAAATCCATATCATTTGAAACCAAGTCATTGAAAAGATTGTGTAAATCTAATTTAGATAATGAAAATGAAAAAAGATTAGTATTGAATATGTTTGCCATATATAATATATAGCTATATATATATATATATATATATATATATATATATATATATATATATATATATATATATATATATATATATATATATATATATATATATATATATATATATATATATAAGTTAAAACTATTTTTTTCTCTTTTTTTTATAAAATTTATATGTGAAATTTATTCTAAAATATTTTTTATATTAAAATATTTTTTATACTATAATATTTTTTTTTTTTTTTTTTTTTTTGTAATTTTTTATATTTTTTTTATTTATTAAAATAAAATTTGATTTTTAAATATAATTTTAAATCAAATATAATTATATTTGAATTAAAAATCATATAAATTTAGTCATAATTTATTTAGATACTGGTCCCTTGTAAATACTCTGACACCAACAGCACTCCTAAAAAAATTTATGCTTGTCAAAGCAGAATAAAAAAATTAGGGTGTGTCTTTCCTTTATTTCGAACTTTCTAATAGCTCAGACCTTATATTATATAAATGGAGCAAAGATCCTGTCTTATGCTCTGCCATAAATTTGGCATTTTATTTTAATATAACAGACAAAAACAATAGTTCATTTACAGTGGCCACTGAAAATAAAAAGTAGTTAATACTCTTATTAATTTTTTATTATTTTAAGTCCAAAGCTTCTCATGAAAAATATAACTCCAAACTGGATGAAATAATCATCTTATGAAGCCAAACCCAGTTTAAGAAGAACATCGCCAAAAAATGATTTGGTTGTAAATACTCACAATAAAAGGGTTAGTAAAATTTTAAACTAGTTTACCTGATTAAACCAGTAATAATTGCCCTTTTATTTTCTTTGGGAAATAAATGAGTAAAAAGAAAGGGATCCCAAATTATATATAATATTTAGTTTCTACAATTTAAAATTTTAAAATTAGATTAATTCAATCAAATTTTGTTTTATGTGTCAAGGCTAAAAACTAGTCTATAAAATTTATTTCAGACTTGGCTCACCCATAAATTGTAGACACTTACTACAGAAAAAGGAAAAATCTCAGCAATGGAAGAATGCATACTCCCAAATTTACCCCCATAAATTTTTATATATTTTTTTTTACTTTTAATAGTGTATAAATAACTGTCCATATATTTTAAGTAAAATTGTAAAAATTTAGTGAGTTTTAAATCCTTCTCCTTTTTTTTAAATTATTTTTGAAAAATTATTATCTTTCATAAAACTATTTATCTTCTGTAAATGTATTTCTATGTCATCCTCTTGTATAAAAATCTTCTGCTTTACTCTGATCTATTGGTCATCATATCATCGAATACGAATAAATTTTTATTCTTGTTATTGATATTTTTTGCATCTGGAATATTCTCAGAATCTTCAAAGTAGTTTTATTTATATTTTGATTTGGGTTTCTTCACAAATAATCCTTTACAAACAAATTAATCTTTCCTCTTCCGTTCTTCAATAAATAAAGAACTTCATTTTTTACTATATCTTTTATCGAATCCTGATATTAAAAGTTTGAATTCGGGCTGATGTAAAGATTTCCCGAATATTAAAAAATTTTCATAGTCTAACCTTTCGTTTAGAAGTGGTAATCTCAAAAGTAAATTTGTTTTTCCGCATCCAGATTCATAAATAACCAGATCTCTACAGTTTATTGATGATAATAGAAAGGGATGTTTTTGATTACTCTTTTCTTCATTTTTCTAATGCATTGAAATAATATTCATTAATTATAGAAAAAAAATTCTTTAATATGTCTCAAAGAGGGAGGGACGTTTCACCCCCACCCCCTCACTATTTACTTCATTATGAGTTAATTTATCTTATAAACATCATTCTTTTGCTTGAGGCAATTTAGAATATAATATTAAAGAATAAAATCCAGATTCGTTTATAAAAATAGTATTTGTTTGAAAATTTACAATGAGGGATCTGTGAAAAGCAGCTAATTCTATTTTGATTTCTCTATACAGTAATTTATCTTCAATATATATACATGCTTTTCGAAGAGCCTTGAAAAGGTGTCTTTTTATGAATCCTACTTGAAATCTAAATAATAAAGAATATAAACCAGATTCATTTATAAAAACGATATTTGGGTGAAGAATATTTATAAAAGGGTGCCGTTTCTGCACACATTCGGTATTTATTTCTATATACAATAATTTTTATCTTCATTTTCAACATTAGGTAATTTTGAAGAATAAAAACCATTTTTAATTAACTGAAAATTCTTTTCAGTTAGGGGATCCGTTTCAGGGTTCGTTCACTATTTATTTCATTATAGTTTAATTTATATTCAATATCAGCATGTTGTTTTAAAGATTTTTATTTTTTTTAGTGATACACAATTTAGATTAAAATATTAATTCTTACAAACCCACTTCTGATATATAGACAACTTTTCCTTCATGATAATTTAGTTGAAACCTATTTTGGGTCCTAACAAAAATATATATATATTTTTAAATATTTATTTCTCATCTCGATCTTTCATTAATATCTTCTTATAATAAAAATTCTAATAAATTTTCGAAAACTTAAATTTCTTTTTTGTCTTTTAAAGGAATCCATAAACTTAAAAAATAAGTTTCAACCGAGTATTTTATATACTATAAGTTTAATATGGATTTAATATTAGAGAAAGAAGTTGTGATACAAAATAGATCACAACCTCAAGTATTTTAAAATTATATATATATATATATATATATATATATATTATATATATATATATATATATATATATATATATATATATATATATGTAACCGCTGGCACAACTCCTCGCCCCCCCCTTTCCTGGTTGATAAAGAATTTGTATCGACTGGCATCCGATTTCAAAGTTATTTTATGTATGGCAGATCTTTATTTAAATTTTATCTATTGTTTTATTAAACCTTAATGGGGATAGTACTTATTGTTGCTACATATCAATTATTTGAGGATTCTAAACAAAGAATAGTTTGAATATGCATAATAATAATGTCATATGAATATAGGCTTTAAACTAGCCAATGATGAAATAGAATGCCCTATGACGTCAGAAGGGCCTGAATAGAATGTGTTTAAAATAAGAGCTTGAGTTAGTTGGGCTGCCGATACAGCAGGGTGGAGAATCGCTTCTTGTAAATTCCCAGGCGAGTCCAGCAACATCTAATTAAAACCCGAAATTATCAATCACAGCTAATTAACATAGAAGATCATAAAGTGCGCAATCCTGTTTTAAATATATCTTGTGCTTTTATTAGATTATACCCATATTTTGTGTGAGGCATTGATGCTTTTTAATTTTCAGCTCATTTCAATTCTTGCCATTTTAAAAAAGTTGTTAAGGATTAATTTTTTTGGTATTAATTACCTATAACTAATATATATATATATATATATATATATATATATATATATATATATATATATATATATATATATATATATATATATATATATATATATATATATATATATATATATAATATATATATGAGTGTCTCAGTTAATGTGAAGCAACGGATTTAAAGGAATTAAAGGTGTGAACAATTAAATATTAGTTATTTGTGATAAATATTATAGGTTATCGCGCATACGCAGTATGCGAATTAAGCATGAAACTCCTAATTTTCAATGGAACCGTAAAGTTTCGATGATGAAATTTCATTCTACTGCAGAAATTTTGTAGGGTTCATAAGGACAGTCATTTTGATCCAAAGCGTTGTTTCTGCCCAATTCCCGCTGGAAGATACTTTCGGTACATGTGTCAGCGAGAAATACTTACTACCAAGAGTTAGTTGTAATACGTTTGGAAATGACGAATGGGGGCAGAATCCCGGATATAAATCCTTCATGAACAGCATATCACATTCCTGTGTAGCATTTATAACATTTATTGTTATTGACAATCAGCAAAATGATGCGTTTCGGAGGTATTAGTCCACACTACCCTGCGGGTGCGGGTATTCCATTATTACCATATGACAGTCCGCAGCAATTACCTGTGTATAATCTTGTGCTTTGGAACAGCCATTTAATTATAAAATCCAATCACACCATGCCTAATGATATGAATACTACCCAGGAACGGACGGATATGGATGAGACGTTTATTCAGGAGGCAAGAATGTCTTCAGAGCTACGGATGTGCTTAGACGGAGACATCCAGATCGTTTGGTACCTCATGCCACTTCAATGTACAGAATGTACAAACTTTTCAAGCATCAGGTTCAACCAACGGAACTCCTCACCACACACGTTAATCTCCTACCCGTACCTTTGACATGTGTAGTTGGTACGTATATATATATATATATGTATATATATATATATATATATATATATATATATATATATATATATATATATATATATATATATATATATATATATATATATATATATATATATATATATATATATATATATATATATATATATATATATATATATATATATATATATATATATATATATATATATATATATATATATATATATATATATATATATATATATATATATATATATATATATATATATATATATATATATATATATATATATATATATATATATATATATATATATATATTTTAAAGTCTGCTATAACTCTTACAGACTATTTTCATACAGGAAATTAATGTTTGCTATTGGACTCAAACCAGCATCCTTTAAGATGCTAAGGCTTGAACCGCCATAGCCTAGTGGTCAACGGACAAGACTATCTTAAAAGTTCCTGGTTCGAGTTCAATAACAGACAATTTTCTGTATATATATATATATATATATATTATATATATATATATATATATATATATATATATATATATATATATATATATATATATATATATTAAAAGTAAATATCTGTATCCGTATTTTTATGTGTATATGTGTGTGTATTTGTGTGTGGATATGAAGTATGTAGAATTAAAATTAATTTTGCATGACAAGAACCACTCAAAGTGACTTCATTGATTAATATCGAAATAAGACGTAAATCTCAAGAATCAAAGTTCAAACCAATAATAATAATAATAATAATAATAATAATAATAATAATAATAATAATAATAATAATAATAATAATAATAATAATAATAATAATAATAATAATAATAATATAATAATAATAATAATAATAGAAATAATTATAATAATAATTCATTCATTCATAAAGCTTTATTTAGAAAATGGTACATTTACAGGTTGAAAGGTTAATAGTAGGTCCTATTTTTACTAAATTCAATAACAATCTTAATAATAATATCGTGACTGTCCACTTCACTGAAAAGGGGCTGCTGGGGGAAAACACTGTGGTTTCCATTGAGCCCCAAAGTTTAATACATATTATTATATATATAATTATACTTAATTTAATAATTACAGGTTATGATAGGTTACTTCTAGAGTAACAAAAATAAATGTTAATCATGCAAGTAACAGTAACAACACATTGTTTACATGATGTTTACATTGAGAATACTAGTAATAATAATAGCAATGATGATATACTTTAAAGATAATAATAGTAATAAAAATAATAGTATCCATAAGAATAATATACTAACGGGGGTGATATTAATAATAATAATTATACTAATAACATTGATAAATAAAAATAATACTATTGAAGGTAATAATCCAACTAATAAAAATACTATTGATAAATATAAAAACAAAAGTATTAATACCAATAATAGTAACTAATAATAATAAAAATAATAATAAAAATATTAGAAAAAATTAAAAAAAATAACATTATAAAAGTAATTGTTATAGTAAGAATGTTAATAATAATAATAATAATAATAATAATAATAATAATAATAATAATAATAATAATAATAGTAATAATAATAATAATAATAATAATAATAGTAATAATAATAACAAAATACTATTAATAGTGACAGTAATAATACAAATAATAATAATAATAATAATAATAATAATAATAATAATAATAATAATAATAATAATAATAATAATAATAATTATGATGATAATAATAATAGTAATGACAATAATAATAGAAGAAATAATAATAGTACTAGCAATAATAGTAATAATAATAATAATTATTATAATAGTAATAATAATAATAATAATAATAATAATAATAATAATAATAATAATAATAATAATAATAATAATAATAATAATAATAATAATAATAATAAAAATAATAATGATAATAATAATAATAATAATGATAATAATAATAATAATAATAATAATAATAATAATAATAATAATAATAATAATAATAATAATAATAATAATAATAATAATAATAATAATAATAATACTAGCAAAGAATAATAATGATAGAATAATAATAATAAGAATGAAGATAATATTAGTAATAATAATGATAATAATAATAATAATAATAATAGCAATGATGATAATACAATAATAATAGAATAATAGTAATAATAATAATAATGTCAGTAATAGTAATAACAGGATTAAGCAATAACTATATCAATAATAATATAATAATAATAATAATAATAATAATAATAATAATAATAATAATAATAATAATAATAAGATAATAATAATAATAAAATAATAATAAATGATAATAATAATAATAATAATAATAATAATAATAATAATAATAATAATAATAATAATAATAATAATAATAATAATAATAATAATACTAGCAAGAATATAATGATAGAAATAATAATAATAAGAATGAAGATAATATTAGTAATAATAATGATAATAATATTAATAATAATAATAATAATAATAATAATAATAATAATAATAAGAAGAAGAAGAAGAAGAAGAAGAAGAAGAATAATAATAAAAATAATTATAATAAGAATAATAAGGGATCAATAAGAATTAATGTATATTTTTTGAATTTTGCGGGCATATGCTTTTATTGATCTTTCAATCTTTATGTCGTTAGGGAGATTATTGAATAGGATGGTGGAGGCGTAGCTGACAGCTTGACGTGCTTTGGTGAGCCTGTAGAAAGGGGTTTGCATGGTTTGCGTTATTTCTGTAAGATTATTCCTCTCTCAGTTTGATTGTTGTGATGGTTAGTTATTGGGAATTCACATGTGTTATTGTTTATTACTTTGTGTATTTCCTTTAGGAGTGAGAGGTTTAGAAGGTGATCAAATTGCAATATGTTGAGTTTTTTGAATAAAGGTGGTGTATGACTATAAAAATCTCTGCTGCCACTAAGTATTCTTATGATTCGTTTTTGCATTGTTATGATTTGATGTGTGTTAGATTTGGGTGTTGTTCCATATACAGGTAGGCCGTACAGTAAGTGAGGGTGAATGTGTGCGAAATATATTTTTCGTAGACCATTCAGTGGAATGGATTTAGCTAATTTAACAAGGATGTACATATACTTTACAAGTTTATTTACTAATGTTTTATGTGTTCTTTAAATGTCAGCTTGTCATCTACTATGACTCCCAGGATTTTAGCGGTACTTGACCGGGTTAGCTCAATATCTTTTAGTTTGACTTTAAAATTATCTCCAACGTTTTTATTGCTTATTATAATGTAAGAGGTTTTTTGTATGTTTAATGATAGTTTATTTGCGTCGACCCATCTCATGATGTTTGTTAGAGAGGTTTCAACTTTTTTGGATAGTGTTTCGTTTTTTTTTGTCATTGATCAATATAGATATATCATCTGCGAACGATACTGAGAAAGAGTTGTGTGAGTTTATTAAATCGTTTGTATATATTGAAAACAGAAGTGGTGCAAGTATGGAACCCTGTGGAACGCCAGTTTTTATTTGTTGCGTGTTAGAAAGTATATCATCTAGCTTTACGAACTGTTGTCTACCTTTGAGGCTGGTTTTAAACCACTGCAAATTTAGGCCATCGAAACCCAGTCTTTTTAGTTTAGTTAATAAGATATCGTGGTCTATTGTGTCAAACGCTTTGGTGAAGTCTAGTAGCAGAAGGGCGGAGGAGTCTTTATTTTCTAAATTTTTGTAAAGTTTTTCGGTCAGACAGATGAGTGCGTCCGAGGTTGAACGGCCTTTTCTGAAGCCGAACTGGAAATCGCTAAGTAGTGAATTGGAATTAAGATATTCAGTCAGCTGCTGAAATATTATTTTTTCGAATATTTTGCTAATCGTGTGAGTAATGGAAATTGGTCTATAGTTCTTAGGGAGGGAGGGATCATCTTTCTTAAAAATGGGAGTCACGCGGGAAATTTTGAGGGTAGAGGGGAAAAGTGCCGGAGAGGATTGAGACATTGAATAAGTGAGCTAGTGGTGTGGAAATGATGTCAGCCACGAGTTTGTATTTGTGATTTGGGACGCTCGATATATCGCATTTTTTATTTTAATAATAAAAATAATAATAATAATAATAATAATAATAATGATAATAATAATAATATTAATAATAATAATAATAATAATAATAATAATAATAATAATAATAATAATAATAATAATAATAATAATAATAATAATAGAAACAAATATGTATGTATGTATGTATGTGTGTGTTTTAGTTGGCATTTTCAGCAGAACACTGGATAGAAGCAAGTCTGGAGTTCTAGTTTCTTTATTCATGAAACTGGAGGACTTGACAAAAGAGGAGCAATAAAGAAGGAGTAATCAGGACGCAATCTATATAATATATAAAACTTATAAAGACTATAGAAATTAGATAACAAAATGCATGTTCAATGCTAAAAGTTGTTCATTTTTACATCAAATATTATCAAGAATAAATATTTGACATGCAGAATTATTATTAATAATAATAATAATAATAATAATAATTAATATTAATAATGATATCAATATTAAAAATAAAATAGTAATAATAATAATTGTTTTTTTATTTTATTTTTTTTTCTTCTCTTCTCTTTTTTTTTTTTTTTTTTTTTTTTTTTTTTTTTGATTTTTTTTACAAAAACATGCCTGTACATACAGACACACACACACACACACACACACACACACTATAATATATATATATATATATATATATATATATATATATATATATATATATATATATATATATATATATATATTATATTTATATATGTATATAGGAACCGACCGGGGCTGGAATTTGGCCGGGGCCGGGGTCACCCAAATTTGACCGGGGCCGGGGCCGGGGCCGGGGTTATGGCCGGGGTTTCCTAAAATTTGTAAAGAGGTCAAAAGCACTGAAATTTTAGGTTAAGAAAATTAGATATAAGGTTTATTTAATTGTAAGGAAGGAGTAGAATAGCCAACATTCACTTAAATTAATGATTACATGCATTTTCTCTAAAAAAAAATCAGAAAATTACAGTTTTGTATAGTTAAAGTTTAAAAAAAGTACAAAAATTAAAAAAAAAATTATTCTAATTCATAATAGTGATTTAACACGTTTACCTAGGTAAGACCAAAGGTAAAGTTTGAAAAAATGTAAGATATAAAATTATCAATTTAACCTGTATTTATACATATCATTGTTATTTTATTGCTATGTATCAAACTTGTATCATTTAGCTGCATTATTTAAAAATTATTATTTTGTTTATACTTTCAGTCAATATGGCTAAAAGATCAGCTTCTTCAGTATTTGAATACTTTACAATGTTTCAGGATAGGCTCGAAATAGCTAAATGTGACATCTGCAGTCAGAAAATTAGAAGAGAACCTCCGGGTGCTACAAGTAAAAAAATTTCAACCAAATCTTTTTGGAGTATCTAAAATCAAAACACAAAGATGAACATTCACTAGCAGAAAAGGAGCGGTCAAAAGAAACAGAAAAAAAAAAATCTTAATTTTCTTATATTTTGTTTGAAATTTTTTGTTATTATTTGAATGATTGAGCTGAAATTTTCAAAATATGTGAATTTTTTCACGAAGTTCTGAGTTGATTTCGAGCATTTTTTTTGAGTCTATAACGGTTTGAAACTTATTTGGACCCAAAGTTGAAAAAAATGAATAACTGGGTCAAACCACTGGTCCACATGAGCTGAAAATTTAACTGAATACCTTTGCCCCAATTTCTTGCATTGGTGGGAATAGATTTTTAATATCACGTCTAGAAATTTTTTTTTTGCAAAAATCGTACCCTTCTGGAGGAAAAAATTATTTAAAAAAAAAACGCTACCTACTATTTTTTTTTATTTGTAAAAAATTGTTTAGAAGAGGAACAGGGCAACAATTTTTATTTAGTGCATTTTTAAATGCCCTTTGTTTGAAGCGAGATATAGCCCCTCAAACTTTGGGAATTTTTGAAATTTGGCCAAAAATGGACCTTTTTGAAGGCTATATCTCAAAACCAACGAATCTCATCGAATAAAGTACATAGAGGAATTTGTAGCCCCACCCCTCCTCTATACACACCAAAAATAGGAAATGTTATAGTTGTATTTTTTAAAAAAAGATTTTGCCTGAAAAGGTGGATTTTTTTAGTTCAAAAAATTTTTTTTCTATAGTTGGTCAGTTTTTGGCTTATAACATTTTTTCTATAACTCTGGAAACAAAAGTCTATTAGAGGCTTTTGTAGCCCATATAATTTTGAATAAATAGTCCAACTTTCAGCTCATTATAAAAAGTGGTTTGGCACCACCATTCTATTGAAAAAGGGTAAAATTTCCACAAAAATTTTTTTTTTTTAACCGTAATAGACTCGGAAAAACGCTAGAAAGGGACTTTTCTTACCGGTAAAAAATGTATATACACTGAAAGTTTCAGCAGAATCGGCTGAAAATAAAAAAAAAAAATTTTTTTTTGTATAATTTGCCATTTTAACCCCGGCCGGCAACCCCGGTTTTCCCTGATTTTTAGCCGGGCCGGGGCCGGGGCCGGGGTCAGTAAAAATGGCCGGGGTTGGCCGGGGGGCCGGGGCCGGGCCGGGGCCCCGGTCGGTTCCTATATGTATATATATATATATATATATATATATATATATATATATATATATATATATATATATATATATATATATATATATATATATATATATATATATATATATATATATATATATATAAACAGAGAGAGAGCGCGAGATGGATTGATTACCTGTATCTAAAAAGCAAGTAATATACGTTAATGAATCTGCTCAGCGTTGTGATGCCGATGAAGTTGTCTGAGGGTTACTCTATCCTCCGTTGGAGCCTATATATAAAATAATACGCAAGCCTTAGCAAAAGAGAATGCATGAATAACACTGGAGTAGGGTAATCACAAAATTGAGAAAATGAAATAGAATAACTAAGAACAATACTACTTCTAGCATCAGTGCTTACCTCATTATACTAGCAGATATGGAAAGCTGCGTTGTGCTGTGTGCTTATATAACTAATGATTAGGTGTTGAAAGCTGCGTCTGCGTATGCGGGGAGCTACTATAGCTTCAGCGATTCCCTCAGTTGATAACCAAGTTAATGTGAAGAAAATTCTATATACTGGCAAAAGTTTTTAGAATTCACAAAAAGGCGAGGATACATCCAACATCATTCGTGACAGGAAAGAAGAAGATTCTTGTTTCTAGGCTAAATAAAGGGCGAAATATTTGGTTGAAATTGGGCCAACCGCTAATGCAGGGTTGACAGAATCAAGACAGGATGTTCATCACTTCAAGATCCCCTTCAAGAATCTGGGTTAGCAATCCGTCAACGAAAGCGGACTGGCATACGGATTGGTTTACCAGATTTTGCTCGACCGACCTGAGGAGGGCGTTGCAGAGTGCAATCAGGCGTTGGTGGTCCCAAATTTCAATGTTGTTAAATAGGTTTCACAAGTTTTCTGAAACATGTCGAAACTATATCAACTGAATATACCTACGTTTTCGTGTCAAAACATAATTCACAGTCAAAATTATTATCATATTAGTATAATAATATCGTTCCAACGTTATGTTTGTTCCTGTTCAAGGTATCACTATGTTTATAAGAGTGAATTTTCTGTATTTGTTAGTTAAGTGCAGATAATCCAGTAAGCTAAAAATGCTCGAAATAGTTGATTATGATAAAAACAAATTTCAACAGAAAAACACGTATGAAATATTTGCATTGTTTTTGAATGTTAGGTAATGATTTGTTAAATGCGTTTGCATCTGGAATGCAAAATTTGTTAGGTGTGCATCTAGTAATAGTTAAGGTTAAATATGGTTAGAAAGGGTAAGATTAGGTTATATTAGTGAAACCCATCATTGTTATTTTGATATCATGAAATGATAATAATAATATTCTCAACTAGGTTAAATGTAACTGTTAAGAGAAACTTAATGTCTGGGGTACAGTAATTTTAAAGAAGGATGAGGTTGCATAACAAATTAGGGCACGGTTAGATTATGTTAACTTGGAAATATTAGAAAAATGAAAGGTGGTTCGGAATGGTTAGGTTAGTAGAGGAGGTTATTAAGGGCAAAACAACATGGAAATATTATTTTGATCTAATCGTACCTATATATTTGTAATACGTATGTATGTACTTACTCTTAATTGGGTAGGTTCTTTCAATCTTTGTATTCTTATTCTGTTATGGGGTATATATAATAACTATAGTTAATATGAAAATCTCTATGTTAAGTATAGATCGTACTCATTTGATAAGGCAAAAGTATTGATATCAATTATTGGCTGGGAAATAAATATACAGGTATTTTAAAAGTCTGAAAATATATATGTTTGGCTAATGTTTTCTTTAGTTGTTTATGTATACTGAAGATACTTTATGTTAACTTGTGTGTAGTTAGCATATTATGTCAAATGTGTGAAGAAAAATGCTTTCAAAACTTTTATTAAATAAATAAGTTTAAGTAAATGCTAAAGTTATATGTAATGTTAACTATTTAAAAAAATAAAATAAAAAGTAAATATCCATTCACAGTAAAATGTTTTATAAAACTATACTTTCCAAAGATTTTTTTGAACAAATAAATAAAAATAAATATTTTTAAAAAAATTAATAAAATAAATATTTTAATGTTCCAAACAGGGTAAATTAGTTCATGAAAGAAAAAAAATTAAGAAAATAGAGAAAATGGGAAAATTCAAGTTTTTACGAAGTAGTTATATTTAATGTTGATGTCAACTAGCTAGTGAATGAATAATTTATAAGTTTGTATATCTTCGATACCGCTAATATAGCATTAATATTAAGTAGATCGGTGAAATTTGAAGATTCCTATATTTGATATGGATAGAAACCTAAGTATGAGTGATTGGATTGTTGATACATTGCTAACATAAGCATGCAAAATATTGTTAGAGTTGTATTGGTGGTAGCTTTGAATGAGGTGAAAAGGGTGATCCCTCATAAAAATGTCTCTGCTAAGCATCTCAATCTTCGTATCCTATTTATAACATGGTTACCAGAAATTTTTATAATGATAGAGAAATGTCATAAAAAGCAAATATGAGTATAAATCTGGAATGTGTGTCGGTTCTTTAATCAGTTGCTCCAGATCGTTGAGAATGCTGACATCGGAGCATACACCAGACACAACCTTCTACTATGAAAATACACACACATACACACATACACATATATATATATATATATATATATATATATATATATATATATATATATATATATATATATATATATATATATATATATATATATATATATATATATATATATATATATATATATATATATATATATATATATATATATATATATATATATATATATATATATATATATATATATATATATATATATATATATATATGGTTGGGCTCCTCTCATACCGATTCAGGGGGAGAGGAAGCCGAATCATTCAGCATTCTCAACGATCTGGAGCAACTGATTAAAGAACCAACACACATTCCAGATCGTCCCAACCAATTCTTGAACACTCTTGATTTATGTTTCACTACTAGTCCTTCTCTCTATAAATATGCTGTCTTCGCACCTATTGGTAAATCTGACCACAATCTAATTACTCTTAATTTTCAAGCTTTCTCTCCAACTGCTCCACCCTGCCCTAAGCGTATCTTCTGGCACTTTAATCGGGCTGACTGGGGGGCTTTGCGTTGCTTCTACGCTAACTATTCCTGGAGTGACTGCTTTGTCTCTGAAGACGCTTCGGTCTCTGCTGATAAGGTGGGGCCGTAATCGTTGATGGGATGAACAGGTTCATTCCTTCTTCAACTAAATCTTTCTCTCCTCAAAATCCATGGTTCGATCGTGCTTGTTCTCGCGCCATTCAGGCTAGAGACATCGCGTATCGAGAGTGGAAAAATTCTCCTTCTCCTATCACTCTAAGCTAATTTTCATTCAGCTCGGAATCGTTGCAGGGATATTCTTCGACGAGCAAAGCAGACTTTCACCAAACGAAGGTGTGCTGAGCTCCTAAATTCTCCTACTGATAAAATCTTTCTGGCCTCTTGCCAAAAACATCTCCAACAATTTCTGTAAATCTTCCTTTCCTCCTCTTATTCGCTCTGATGGTTCTGTTGCTAACACTCCAACTGAAAAGGCTAATCTCTTTGGCCTCCTATTCTCCTCTAATTCTACCCTGGACGACTCCGACAGTGCTCCTCCTACTTCTTCTCCTCTCAGATGTCCCATGCCTTTGCCTGTGATTTCATTTGACCAGGTGCATGGGCTTCTGAAGTCTATGAACGTTAGGAAGGCAAGCGGCCCTGATGGCATTCCTCCCCGAGTTTTAAACGAGTGCGCCTCTGAGCTGGCTCCGTCCCTCGTTCAACTTTTCTCTGCCTCAATACTAGTACTTTCCCTCAGTGTTGGAATTGCGCATTAGTCCAGCCCATTCCGAAGAATGGTAGCCGCTCTGATCCTTCTAACTATCGCCCTATAGCTCTCACTTGTATTCTGTCTAAGATCTTTGAAACTCTTCTCAACTCTCACATCTTAGATCATCTGGAATCTCATTCCCTTCTTTCTGATCATCAGTATGGCTTTCGACGTTCGAGGTCTACTGGTGATATACTTTCCTATCTCACAGATCTATGGTCTTCTGCCCTTAGGGACCATGGGGAGACTTGCGTGGTGGCGCTTGACATATCTAAGGCGTTTGACCGGGTATGGCATGCGTCACTGCTTTCCAAGCTCCCCTCCTTTGGGTTTCCTCCTTCTCTTTGCTTACTCATGTCTAGTTTTCTTTCTAATCGTTCCATTTCTGCTGTTGTTGATGGAGTGACCTCTTCTTCCTTTCCTGTCAATAGTGGTGTTCCTCAGGGCTCTGTCCTGTCTCCTACTCTATTCTTACTTTTCATTAATGATCTCCTTAGCTCCTCATCTAACCCTATACATTCATATGCTGATGACTCAACCCTCCATTCTTCTACTCATTTCAAATCTTCTCCTTCCTTTGCATCTAGAATTGCTTCTCGTCTTCATCTTTCCAATTCTATTCTTGCAGATCTGGATAGAATTTCCCGGTGGGGTCGTCTCAACCTTGTGAAATTCAACTCTTTAAAAACTCAACTTCTAGAAATCTCCCTCTCAAAGACACTTCCTAACTTTCCTATTTCTTTCGATGGTTTCCCCATCTCTCCTGTTGACAATATAAACATCCTTGGTCTTCACATAAACAAAAAAATGTCTTGGAAACCTCATATCACAATGGTTGCTAGGGCGGCTTCAAAGAAGCTGGGAGTTCTGTTTAGACTGCGAGAAATTTTTTCTTCCTCGCAGTTACTCCAATTATACAAGGGTCTCATCCGCCCTTGTATGGAGTACTGCTCTCATATCTGGGGTGGCTCAGGTTTCACCCGTCTTTTGGATAGGGTTGAGTCAAAGACTAAAAGACTTATAAACTGTCCCGCTCTTTCTAATTCTCTTGACTCTTTATCTTTGCGACGTGATATTGGTGCCTTGCCTCTTTTCTATAGGTACTACAGCGGCAAATGCTCGAGGGAACTATCCACCCGCGTACCTCCACTTTTACGGCGTCCTCGCAGCACAAGGGGTGCAATGTCCGCGCATCAATTTTGCGTGGACATAGGCAACTCCAGGCTTGTCCGCTGTGGTGCCTCTTTCTTTCCTGCCACCTCTGTTTTGTGGAACTCTCTTCCATCTTCTGTATTTCCCTCCGCATTTAATCTCAATTTCTTTAAAGCCCGCGTCTGCGCTCACCCAAGAAATTTGCGTTAGGTGGGTTCTGTGAGGGTGGTTTTCATTTTTTGGTTTTGTGCTCTTTTACTTCTGTTTTTATTCTTTTAACACCCCCTCCTTGAATAGGGCTTTGCCCGTGAGTGGTGGTGAAGTGTAAAAAAAAATATATATATAAAATCACCGTCACTCAAGGGCAGAGCCCTGTTCGAGGAGTGTGGATCTTAACCAGGGGAAATTGAGTATATATATATATATATATATATATATATATATATATATATATATATATATATATATATATATATATATATATATATATATATATATATATATATATATATATATATATATATATATATATATATATATATATATATATATATATATATATATATAATATATATATATATATATATATATATATATATATATATATATATATATATATATATATATATATATATATATATATATATATATATATATATATATATATATATATATATATATATATATATATATATATATATATATATATATATATATATATATATATATATATATATATATTATAAAAGGCTCCCTCCCAACAACAATTAATAGACGCAATGAAGTAGCCTTGGAGCAACTAGATATATACAACTATATATATATATATATATATATATATATAATATATATATATATATATATATATATATATATATATATATATATATATATATATATATATATATATATATATATATATATATATATAATATATATATATATATATATATATATATATATATATATATATATATATATATATATATATATATATATATATATATATATATATATATATATATATATATATATATATATATATATATATATATATATTTGAATCCATAGGAGGGTGCTTCAAACCCCTACTGGAGCTTTTATGGCATTCTGATGGGTATATCTAGGTTTCAGGAGCAACCAACCAAGATCAAGCAACGCCAACATGGGCACAGAAATTGTTAAGATGAAATTATCAATATATGACAGTGAAAATTTTCCAAAGTCCAGGATTCGAATCCATTGACAACAGCGTTGCCGTTAGACAATGAATAGAAGGCTCTACCGTACTAATATACCTTCTTTTTCTTCTGGAATGCTGCATATCTTGGTGGTAGAGCCTTCTGTACATTGTCTAGTGGTGACGCTTTTGTCAATGGATTCGAAACCTGGCATGTGGAAATTTTTTTCTCTCTCATATTATATATATATATATATATATATATATATATATATATATATATATATATTATATATATATATATATATATATATATATATATATATACTGCAGATCGCCACCACTCACGGGCAGAGAGCCCTTTTCAAGGAGGAGGCATAAACAGAGGAGGAAAACTCACTCAAACACACCTAACGCACATCCCTCAGGTGGGTGGGCACAGACGTAAGCCTTGAAGAGTAGGAAGATTAAATGCAGGAGGAAAAATAGATGATGGTAAAGATTCCCACAGAACAGAGGTGACTGGAAAGGAGGAGGCACCACAAAGGACTAGCGGGGTTTCCCACTTCCACACAGAATTGGTGCGAAAGCAGGGCACCCCTTGTGCAACGAGGATGACGCAACGGTGGAGGATTGCGAGAGGCAAATTCCCTCGAGTACCAGCCAATGTAGAACCTATAGAAAAGAGATAGTGCGCCAACTTAACGTCGCAGAGATAGGGGGTCAAGAGTGTTAGAAAGTAGGAGACAGTTTATTAATCTTTTAGCTTTAGACTTAAAACAATCCAGAAGAGAGGAGGAGCCGGAGCTCCGCCCAAATGTGAGAATAGTACTCCATACAAGGGCGAATAAGATTCTAATATTTCTCAGAAGGAAAAAAATTCTCGCAATCTGAACAGAACTCCAAGCTTCTTAGAGGCCGCTTTAGCAACTATTGTGATATGAGGTTTCCATGACAGTTTATTGTTTATGTTAATGTTATTTACAGTTGAGACGGGAGAGCCATCGAAGAGCATAAGAAAGTTAGGAGGTGTTTTAGAGAGGGAGATATGAAGAAGTTGAGTTTTTAAAGAGTCGAATTTCACAAGGTTGAGGCGACCCCACCGGGAAATCCCATCCAGATCGGCAAGAATAGAATCGGAAAGTTGAAGACGAGAAGAAACTCTAGAAGCAAAAGAGGTAGCAGATTTGAAATGAGTAGAAGAATGTAGAGTTGAGTCCTCAGCATAATAGTGAACAGAGTTAGAAGTGCAGTTGAGAATATCGCTAATGAAAAGTAAGAATAAAGTTGGAGATAAAACAGAACTCAGAGGAACACCACAGTTGAAAGGAAAAGAGAAAGAGATCGCTCCATCTGCAAGTGCCGAACGATGAAATGATATATATATATATATATAATATATATATATATATATATATTATATATATATATTATATATATATATATATATATATATATATATATATATATTACGCTATCATCTTTTCCACTTTCAGGGTGTGGTGCCCACCACAATTCCCTTACAAACATACCCATTCTTCCCTTTCAACCCCTTTACCACCGCCCTCCATCTCACTCTGTTCTCCGCAAGTCTTCTACCCTCTTCTAAACTCAAATTCCTTCCACCCAATATCTCTCTCACTCCATTCATCCATCTCCACTTTGGCCTTCGCCTCCCCCTACCCCATCTACCTCTGACCTAAGAACCTTGCCCACCATTCTGTCCTCATTCATTCTACACGTATGTGCAAACCATTTTAGCACACCCTCCTCCACTCTGTCAACTACACCCCTCTTCCGTTTACACATCTAAATTATTCTTTCATTCCTAATTCTATCAATCCTTCTCAATTTACATATCGCTCTCAAACCTTTTATCTCAAAGAGATTCAAACTTTTCATCGCTCGAATACTTATCATCCATGTTTCACACTCATTCAATACAGAAGGTAAACACATGTATTCAAACACTCTTATCTTTATTTCTTTCGAAATTTTTCCTTACTTTCATACTTCTATTAGGCCCCCAACACTTTCATTCTCTCTACCACTCTATTCCATTCTATATATATCTATATATATATATATATATATATATAATATATATATATATATATATATATATATATATATATATATATATATATATATATATATATATATATATATATATATATATATATATTTCACCTCTGGTGGGGAAAGGCCAGATGCCTACTAATATTCCACCAGAGTTAGGGGGAAAGTCGGGAACATGGTCAAATTAAAGGCAGAAATAACGTGATATACGGTGTTTGAAAGTGCCTAAATCATAAGAAGTTGGGAAAATAGATGAAGGAAGTGTGTTCAAGATATTACCAGTAGAGTACACGTAAGATTGAGCATAGCAGTTAAGTCTAGGGTCTGAGAGTTGGACAGAGAAAGGATGAGACTGTGTAGAAAGACGAGCTCACGAACCCTTCTCAATGGAGGAAGTATGCGACGAGAGAGTTCAGAAGAGCAGTGTTCATTGTAATAGCGATAGTATAGAGAGAGTGACGCAACATTTCGACGGGCAGAAAGAGATTGGAGAGAATTAGTGAGAGCAGGAGAATTGATAAGGCGAAAATCTCTAGACTCCACCTTTTCAAGGAGAGCTGTGTGAGTGGAACCACAACAGATGTGTGACGCATACTCCATACAGAGGCAAACAACACCCCTATACAGAGAAAGCAACTGGGGTGGATCGAAGAAATACTGAAGGCGTCTCAGAACACCTAACCTCTTAGAAGCTTGTTAAGAAAGGGAGGTAATGTGATCTTTGCAAGAAAGATCACGAGAAAAGGAAACACCAAGAAAATTAAGAACAGATGAAGGTCTGAGTTGAGTGTTTTCGAAGAAGATATCATAGTTGAGTGGAAGATTGTGTCGAGTAGAAAGATGGAGGAATTGAGTTTTTGAGGCATTGAAAACGATCATGTTTCCTATGCCCCAATTTGAAACGAGAGATAGATCAGGGGTTAGTTGCTCCAATGCCACCCTCCTTGCTTCTATTAACTGTTGCTGGGAGGCGCCTTTCAAATTGAAAAGAGTAATGAAGGGTGGAGTCATCAGCATATTAGTGGATATGAGATGAAGTAATAGAGAAAAGGTCATTAATGAAAAGCAGAAAAAGTTTTGGAGATAGGACAGATCCTTGAGGAACACCACTAATAATAAATTTATAAGATGAACGGGAGCCGTTTACAACAGCAGCTATAGAACGACCAGAAAGAAAATTAGAGAGAAGGCCACAGAGAGAAGAATAGATTCCAAAAGAGGGAATGGAAATCAACGCTTTGTGCCAAACGCTATCGAAAGCTTTCGATATGTCCAAGCCACAACAAAAGATTCACCGAAATGCCGAAGAGTGGAGGACCAAGAGTCAGAGAGAAGGGAAAGAAGATCACCAGTAGAGAGTTTACGAAAACCAAACTGGCGATCAGAGATAAGATTAGAAGAATTGAGATGTTTCTAAATCTTCCTGTTAAGGATAGATTCGTAAATTTAGAAAGAACGGAGGTTAAAGAAATGGACGGTAGTTAGAGGGTTGAGAGGGTCCCCCTTCTTCGGCACA